>JAGGCA010000323.1:3582-24415 GCA_022876805.1 Osperalycus tenerphagus | reverse complement strand
ATGCCCAACATGCCCAACATGCCCAACATGCCCAACATGCCCAACATGTCGAACATGTCGAACATGTCGAACATGTCGAACATGCCGAACATGCCGAACATGCCGAACATGGCGAACATGCACGTGCATGTTCACCCCCCTCATCACACAGGACGTGCTTGGGGCGACTCGTCGGCCAGCACTCCGAGCTGGGACCCCGAATCCAAGAGCGTTCCCGTCACGCCCAACACTCCGTCGTGGGGTGACAACAGCACTAGTCCGCTCCCCTACTGGGGATCCAAACCCAAACAGGCCCCAGCAACGTCCTCCAGCTGGGTTGGTGGTAGTGATGGCTATGTCGACACAACCACTTGGGGTGTCACAAAGAAGCCCCTTTCGAAAGACATGATTTACGCCAGCAAGCAGTTTCGAATTCTCACTGAAATGGGCTTCAAGGTAAGTGGTTCGACCGTCCGCTCGGAGGTTGCCACCACATTTCGATTAGATTTGACGACGCACCAAATTCTCACCTTAATTGCAGAAGGATGAAGCTGAGAACGCGCTTCGGGCCAGTAACATGAATCTGGATGGTGCTCTCGGTACGATTTGTGTCAGCGTTTTATTATAGTCGAGCATTGCTTATTAATTTCACTGTTCTCAGATGACCTCAGAAATAATGCTCCAAGAGATACAAATTTGTTGGACGGCGATCCATTTGGAAGGAAGGTGAGTTGCTACAGACAGAGTCATAGTGTAAATTGTTACTTACGAGGCATAAAATTCTTAACTATTTTACAGTGTTCTGTGATGGGCAACTCTCACCCTAGTCTACTTATACCACCACCTGGCCCTAGTCCTTCTAATATTCCCAATCGAAACCAACAAGTTGTATCTCAAATCGTGCAGCCTCAACAGACACAAAATTTCCAGAATGTAATCGTTTCTCAACCATGCCTTCGCGCGTGCATGGATAGTGACACTTTGCTAACAGATCTGCTTTCGTTTTCTTGCCAGATCAATCAGCCGCAAAGTGCCTTACCACAAAGCCAACAAAATCGAATTCCCGCTTCGTCGAACGTTCCTTCGGTAGCACAACTGCGTCACTTGGTGCAGCAAATTCAGCTTGCTGTTCAAGCGGGTCATCTCAACGCTCAGGTGAGATGCCTTTGCAGTGCTCTCTCTCTCTCTCGTCTTACGCATCGCTAATGTTGCTCATGCCATCTCAGATCTTGAACCAGCCCCTGGCACCACACACACTGCAACTGCTCTACCAGCTGCTTCAGCAGATCAAAACCCTGCACAATCTGCAAGTGCAAATCTCGGCCGCGCAACATCGGCCTGGCAATGCGGCAGCGTCGATTAATGTACAAATCACGAAGGCGAAGCAGAACATAATCAACTTACAGAACCAGATCGCTGCGCAGCAAGCAGTATTCCTGAAGCAGCAGCAACAGCAGCAGTTGGTTCAGCCATCCACCATGGCCAGTCATCCGTCTGGAAACGTCTCTCAAGCTCCGACCAGTGATATCTTTAAATCATCGAGCTCTGAACAATCTTCCGGGTTGCCTTCTGACTTCGGTAACGGACAAACCTCGCGACTGGGAGCTTGGAAATCGTCGGGTTTCGACAAGGATGACAAGGGCGGCGTGCACGTGAATGCTGTCATCACATCGGCGAACGAATTCGTGCGTGCTCCAGGACCCGCAAGCAAACCTTCGATACTGAATCGATCGGACTCCGTTCTTGGCTCAACTTGGTCAACTCTGGGCTCGAGCGACGACTCGGGTTGGCCGGACTCTGTGATTCCCTCGGCAAACTCATCTCAAGGTACGTCGTTCTCGTACTCTTGCCGATTCCAGGCAAATGGGCATTCAGTCTCGAATGTGCTGCTCGGCACAGCTTCGAATGCGTTCGACTTGGTACCGGAGTTCGAACCAGGCAAGCCATGGAAGGGGACGACGATGAAAAACGTCGAGGACGATCCCACCATCACCCCGGGCAGTGTCGCGCGATCTCCCGTGTCTTTCAACGCCGTCAAGGACGCCTCCTCGATGATATTCAACAACTGGCCTAACCCAACCAACACAAATACCAACAAAGTTAGTCCAGGCTCAGCGTCGAGCAGCGTCGCCGATTCACTCAGCGGTCTGTCTCTGCAATCCAATCCTTGGACGTTCTCTCCCGCCTCAAGCAATTCCGTCTTCACCTCTGGGAACGAGTCCAAACCGATTCCGCCGATGCCGAAGACGACCAGCTGGACATCGTTCAATTCAGACACGATCACCAACAGCGGCTGCGGAAGCGGTGGCGGCGGCGGTGGTGGTAATGGTGGTGACATGCTATGGAGCGGGTGCGGGTCGATGTCGAAGGCGCGCGGACCACCTCCGGGACTGTCTGCGCAAGTGAAAACGAGCACGAACACGAACACGAACACGAACACGTCGCCTGCAAACTCGAGCAATGCAAGTTTCTGGAGCAATGAAAATCGCTCAGAAAACGTTAACTGGAACAGTCATAATGGCTCGCAGTGGCTCCTGCTGCGCAACTTGACTTCTCAGGTAGGAGACGACAACTGGCGCGATAGCGACACATAAGTAACATTATTTAATCAGTCTTAAATTGCGTTTTTCGGCAGATCGACGACTCTACTCTCAAGACTTTATGCATGCAACACAGTCCACTTGATTCGTTGTGAATCACAACTTGTGATGGCAAAGATTTGCGCGCCGTTTCGCTCATATCACACAACACTATTTCGCCCTGTTTCTGTTACGTTATGTTCTGTTTTTCCTCGTTTAGATGTGCAACGTTTATCTTTAACTTGAACTTTTAACTTTATTGTGTGCACTCACCGGGATTGAGTTCCTAGTGATCCATCAGAGATCGATTGCTCGGTCGATAATCATTTTTACATTCGCATTTGCATCGCTAAACCTCATAATTTATGAGTCTTAAGTGACGACCACAGACACAAATCAACTTAACTCCGATCACTACAAGACCAAATGCCTTCTCGGTGTAATATTAATTGATGGATATGGATATTGCTCATTCATGTGCTTCCGTACCCGTGTACATAGGTTGAATTCGTGTCCCGTAAAATCATGTCCATGACTAGTTGCTGCCTTGATTCGTTGTGATGGCAAACTCGCAGAATTACCAATTTTGGCGGTTGATTAACACGCACTCGATTGATCGATTACACAGTTATTGTGATTCTCTAATTCATTACACTTAGGACCTGGTGGTGGTTTGTTCATTCATTTTGCGATTATTATTGATCAATTATCGATTCGATTCGATTTCAATTAATTGATAATCATTAACGATCATAGCATTAACGATTATAGCATTACGATTACGATTTTACATTAATGGGTTTTAGCTTTCTGTGTTTCTAGTGTTGTGATGAACGTGCACAATGCTGCTAGTGGTATTATTGCCATACCGCACCGCCTCGACAACGCACCACTTATGTCAGGCCATCCACCGATCGGCTGCGGTCACGGTCCGGTTGTGCGACGAGTGTTCGCCATTCGTGATCCCGGCCACCGATCGGATCGGCAAGAGAATCCGCGGGCTCGCGTCCCGCTCGCACCTCAGGGACGCGTCGCCCAGTCGAGGCCGTGCGGTAAGTCAGTCTTTACGACAAAGTATAACTTACTACGAATTAGTCGCAACCAACATGTCGGACCAACATGCAAATGTTTTTTTCCTGAAAGTACAGAGCAGATGGCGAGTGATGCATGCATGGCATGCATGGCATGCATAGTGCAGTGATCAGGAGTGATTATGGTATGATTATGAAAGGAGACGATTGATGAAGAGCGATGTGAGTCACACTTGTCTATTGAGCCACCACCAGATATCGATATGACATTGCCCGTTCTTGCCTCCATGGCCGAAGTGATAGCTTTTCAATTGATCGACGACGGGTATAATTGAGCACGGTCGCGATCACCTCTCCACTGATTGCTGATCCAGTAGAACGCTAAATGACCAAAAAAGGGACAATCGCCTTGCTTAATTAGTGATTCTCTATGCATTTCAACGTAGGCCTGACTAGTCATAAGTCACTCGCTGAGATGATCCGATTCGATTCGATTCGATTTGATTCGTTAAATTGGTGAGAAAATGCCTTGCTTTGGTCGATTTGGTGGCGCATTTCAATGCATTCCTCACATTCGAGTCAAAAACAAAACCTGCTTAATCACTTCTCGTACAAACTCACAATGTGTTTGATCAATGATTCGCGTGAGTGCCTCTTTCCCTGTTCAATATTCAAACAATAATCGATAATGATATGATTATTATTATCGATATGATTAATGATTTTACGATTGCGATGATGATGATAGAGCTACTAAACCTGATCTCACACATCGAGCGTTTGCACAGTACAGTGCTAGTGAGCTGATTTGTACTCTGCAAATCGCGCTTATAATTACTTCTCAAGATCAAAATCGAATCGAAATAACAATTATGAACGAACGTAAATGTCATGTAACGTAGAAGCGGTAGAACGTCGCGTCTCGGTCCGGTCCAGTCCAGTCTCTCTTCTCAACAATTTCTGTGCAATTCGTGATTAGACTAAGTTCACGGTGATTATGATTATGATAACGATAATGATTGATTGATTGATTGTGACGGAACGAAGCGGTGACGAAACGCGCTGCGTCTGTGTTCAGGTTAAGGTTCAAATTCGGGTTTGAGGAGGAATTCATGTTCGTTTATATTGTACTGATTGTATTTGTTCTGTTCCTACTCACTGCGATTCGATATGACACTGACAGCAAACTAATTGAGAAACAGAAGCAGAGGCACGACACGAATGTTATGTAATGTCTGTTGCTCTGACACGAGGCTCGAAACAACGCACGTGAACTGCTGTTTAATTCCAATTAGACTTGTATTGTGTCATGTCGATGTTCATTGCTCTTGCCTTCTAATCCTTGCCATGAGTGCGACCACTACGAGGTATGATGGAAATGACAGAGAGGCGTTTTCGATGGAAAAAGGCAGTTAAATATTTTGTTAATCGCAAATTATCTAATAATTATACGCCAAATGATTCATGTATGATGATGATGCAGATCTCACAGCGACGACAAATCGCATCTTCCGCTGCACACGATTGGCGAATGTCTTCTAGTCATATCAGCTCGATATCGAATCGATGTAATCGATGTGTGTCCATCACCAGTATGTATGTTCACCCTGATGACACGGTCAACCCAACGGTCACTGTCACGGGCCACTGATCACCGGTCACGGTCAGTGAGCTAGCGTGTTAATTGGCAATCTGATTGTAATCCAAGGCGAACAATTTCGATGCTCGACATTCGCCCATCGGCTCAATTGTGTCGGACTTAATTGACAAGCTTAATCTCGATGCGATTTCGTCATCCTCGCTCGTAATAATATCCAAAAGTCTGCCAACCGCCGACAGCAAAGTAAATAACTGCCTATTTCGTGCAAAGATTTGATGCTTGCCTCTGTATTCTGTACTTCAATAAAAATGTTTATCGAAGATCCGTTTCCAAACATTAGTTATTGAGTAATCAGTGATATTATCGAGGAATGCGAAAATTTCCTGAAATTCAATATCGTATCAATCGAAGTATAAACGAAGTATAAACTCGCTTGAGCATGTATACAGAATGTATTATGTATTAATGAATTGACTGTTATCTGGCATGAAGACGGGCGCATTTCGAAATATGATCTGTGACAACGATGGGGAGTTCCATGGGGACAGACATGATTCACCATCCACCATTTCCAGTTTGATTTGCGTCTTCAGTTGTCTATATTCTCCCAGAAATGGTCGTTCTCCGCCACCCTTGGGATGTCGACCAGATATTTGTGACTGTTATTCTCTTTGCCCACGATCTCCACCAGGACCTCCTTCTCGATCATAGAGCCAACAAACTTGGCTTCCTTGGGGCCCAACAGCTTAGCTCGGTCGAAGTACGAGCACGAAATGCCGAACGGTTCCCGGTCGAGATGTTCTCCAAGTGGGACGAGATCGTCGTGCGCCACCTCCTCGAAGTTGCCGTAGTCGACGAAGAAGATTCTGTACTTGTGGCCATCTAGCAGGTCGAGCACTTCAGCCCGGTAGTAGGCATGGTCCAGAGCATATCGAGCGCACACGATCTCGCCAATTGAAAACTTGCCGAATGGTTTCTTCTTTAACACCTCTTCGCTGATCTTGTGCAATTGATTGTTGAATTTTTCGAGGTCCTCGCTGGGAAAGCGTGTTAGTTGGCCGAAAAACGAGTCGCTCGATACTGCCATCGTCACGTAGAGCTTCTCAGTGGCCGTCAGTTTGAGTGGCTTCAGTTTGCCCATCACGAGTGGCTTCGGCTCCTGAATCTCGGCTTCTGGTGCCAGCACAGCAGCTGCAGGTTTTTGCTCTAACTCTTCTGGCACATCTTGTACTGGTGGTGGTGGTGGTGGCTTCGCAGATGGGGAGGCCACGGGTGGCGGTGATGTCGCTACCAAGGGTACGGTGGAAAACAGGCTAGCAGCTGGTTTCCATGAAACGAATGAAGTTGCTGGTGGCGGTGCCTGGACGGATGCCACTGTCGGTAAGGTGGTCGGCTGGGCGGGCGAACGCGGTGGCGACGGTAAAGGCATCGGAATGGGGAGCACCACTGCCGAGGGCGCGTATTGCAGCTGTCCACCTCCAACGTTCGTCACTCCTCCTTTCACCGCTTTCGGCGTACTCATGCCCGACGAGGATAGTTCGCCGTTCGGTGAGGTTCTGCCACTGACGGTTAGCGTGGTCGACTCAATTCTGGCGCTGATCTGCTCGATGAGCGCCTCGTCGCCATTGACGACACCTTTCTGCAACTCTTTCAGCAGGCCATTGTCCACTCTTCTCGCAACTCCTTGGGTTACGAGATCCCGTGCCAGGAGGCGACCGCTGAATGGATTCTTGACACGAATGAAAGGGATGCCGTCGGGTGACGTGGGAATGGCGATGCACTCGCACGTTTGGAAGTGCATAGCTATGACTCCCCGACTGCAGACATCGTTGTAGGTCCACTGCATGTCGTCCGTGTTGGCAACCACATCGGCCATGAGGAAGACGTGCGCCAAACCGGCCGGCACGCCATCGAATACCAATGGACAGCGACGGAGCTCGGTGATTGGGATTTCGTACCGCATTCCACAGTCGATCAAGTGGCACAAAACATTGCTGACGGTGCCATCAGCAGTGCTCACTGTAGTGGGGGTGGCTTTGACTTGGACTCGGAACCAGATGCCCATCTCTTTGATGGGCAGACGAGCCACCAAGAGGTCACCTACGGTGATGTTGCAGTCTGTCAGGACGTTCTGCTGGCGAGCTAACTGCTCATCGAGGCTGGGCTTGGCCTCCTCCATGCGCATGGCCACGCTTTTGGCTTCCGCCTGCGATGTCTGGGCGAACACCATCAAGAAATGCCTGTCGCGCTCGATGTGCGTCAGGTAGTAGAGGACGCGATCACCATGCGGGTTTCCTTTCGGCAGGCCGTCGTTCTTGCCATTCGTATTCGCCACTGCGATCACCATGGCTGTCGAGTGCGAACCAGACACGAACATCAAACGGACGAGCACGAGTTCACTTCAGCTGTGGCGGATGGGCAAGAAGAGAAGAGAAGAGAAGCAAAGAGCGAGAAATGAGTGTGGCGCGAAAATACAGACTATAGGTGACGTCATTCGAGATCTGCAACTTGTCGCGAGGTGGCGTTGTCGTCGTGCGGCTGTAGTTTCAACTAGCGCTAATCTCGCGCGTAATACAAACTGCGACGTGTCTCCGTCGTCCTTGTGGATTTCCCTGGCAATGTATTTATTGTCGACCGTTCAGACTCACACTCGCGACCACTACAATAGCCGACTCTCACTTGAGTCTCACTCCGTGCAACTCTTCGGTACGCAGCAAACTGGGCCCAACTGACTCGATTCCGGTTGCCTGGCCTTAAATACCCTTGTTGGACCTTGAGGGCGCCACTCATCTCACTACACGGCGCGCATTGCACGCACTGAAAATTACCAGAATGCCTCGCAACGCGCCTGAAGACAGGTTCAAAATTCTGGTCGCCACCGACATCCATCTCGGATACCTCGAGAAGGACAAAGAGCGGGGTAAGTCGCGCAACATTACGCACATGACGGTGGTCAATTCACAGTACTGTCTGTCGACAGGCGAGGACACGTTCACCACGTTCGAGGAGGTGCTCAAGATCGCGCACGAAAAAGATGTCGACTTCATTCTGCTGGGCGGCGATCTCTTTCATGACAACAAACCCACCTGGACGACGTACAAGCGGTGCGTCGAACTGTTGCGCAAATACACACTCGGCGATCGTCCCATTCAGGTGCGCATCGTCAGCGACCAGACGAGGAGTTTGTCGCACTGCGAATCGTTCGCGTTCGCCAACTATGAAGACGCCAATCTGAACGTCGCCTATCCGGTCTTCTCCATTCATGGCAATCACGATGACCCGACTGGCAGCAAGCCGGTCTGCGCTCTCGAATCGCTGGCAGCTGCTGGACTGGTCAACTACTTCGGCAAATGCGTCAACCTCGAAGAAATCGTTCTGACGCCGATCCTGATGGAGAAAGGCGATCACAAACTGGCTCTCTATGGTTTGGGTGCGCTGCCGGACGAGCGACTGCGTCGAATGTTTGAACACGGCAAGGTCAAGTACGCTCAACCGTTCGAAGATGATAAGCTGTGGTTCAAGCTTCTGGTTCTGCACCAGAATCGTGCCAAGCATGGCACCAAGCATATTCCTGAACGCCTTCTCACCGATTTTCCCGATGTCGTAATTTGGGGTCATGAACACGAGGCGAAAGGGTTAGGAAGTAACGCTGATTCCAAGTTCTTCGTTTATCAGCCTGGCAGTACGGTGATTACGTCGCTGAGTCAGGGAGAAGCTGTGCCCAAACAAGTTGGCTTAATCGAGTACTTTCACAACGGGAAGGAGCCGAAATTTATGGTCAACCCAATTCCATTAGTCACTTGCCGCCGGCTGTACATGAAGGATCTCAAGTTGGATGTCATTCAACAGGTGCTCCAAGAAAACCTCGCTGACGATCCGCAAGAGACTATCTTCACATACTGCAGAGACGAAGTCTTAGATCTTATTGATTTGGCAACCTCCGAACACTCGGACAACGAGAAGCAGCCTAAATTGCCTCTGATTCGACTGCGCGTTGAATTTCAAGATGATTATCACACGTTCAGCACTTACACTTTCGGGAAGCAATTCACCGGTAGAGTGGCGAATCCGAACAACATCATTCTGTTCAAGAAAAAGAGACCACAACTGCCTGGTGATGATGCAGGTGCGGACTCATCTGACGATGATATGGAGAATCACATCGATTTCGATAAACTGCACAATATGGTTAATGTGACGGAAATGTACAAGTGCAGCATCGATGATATCATTCAAGAATACTTCGACGGCGCCAACGACAAAAGCCAACTGAAGATGTTGTCGGCTCGATACCTGACCACTGCTGTCAAAGAAGTAGCTGAGAAACAGTCCAACGATGCCATCGCTGAGATGGTGAACATGCAAATGGCTAACTACATGAGACATTTTGATAAGAAGGTAAATCGAGAAGAATACGACTCGTATTTCGAGGAAGAGGCCAATATCATGACTGAGGTGATGAAGTTGCGGGAAGAATTTAGAATCAAGGAGGAGGAAGAGATGAAAGAGTTCTATGACAGAATCAAGAAGAACAAGAAGGTTAAGAAAGGCAAAGCGAGAAATGCGACGGCCACTAACCACCAGGACGATAGTGCAATGATAAGCGCTGATTCCGACGAGGATTTCATGCCGTCGACGAGCCGAGGCCGTGGAAGAGGACACGGACGTGGAGCGACTCGTGCCCGAAGTGGAGCACGAGGTGGTCGAGGTAGAGGACAGAAGAGTCCCACGACAAACGCGTACCTGCCAGCACCGAGACGTGGCAAGAAGTTATCAAATTTTCAACTGAGCGACACGGACTCGGACTAGCCAGGAAAAACAAAATTTGTTCTCGTCGACTGTTTCTTGCCGTCACATTTCATCCTCGTATCCTTGTCGAGAGTCATTCTTGAAGAAAGTCATTCTAGTTTATTTTGTCCGGCGTGTATCTGTACTTTGCGCAATAATAATACACGATTTCGGTAATAGCGGAAAGCATGGAAATGTTTATGACCAGAGACGGGAAGTTGAAGCAAGTGCATATTCGTGATATTAGCTCTGATCGCTCGAGCACTTATATGAACATCTGACAACCCATAACAAGTCATTTGGAGCCTATTCAATTTGCATGTAAATGCATATTTCGCGGTTTTTACAAAAAATTTACCAAAAATGGGTTCGCCGAATGAAACAACCAATTTCAATTGAAGTCAACGCTCAGAATAGTGTCAAGTTCAAAAAACCAGTTTGAGTCGGGATCAGTGCGAGGAAATCCCGCATATATTTATATATTGTTTCAAATTTTAGTCGATCACCGAGTGGAATCAAGGAATTCCAGTGAAGAAAAGTGTCTAATGGAAGCTTTCGACAATTTTGAGAAAATAGTACAATCAATTCGATCTGTTCCTCGTCAGTTCTCAGCTAGTATGACAAACGACATCATCTTGGGTTCGAGAATCTGCGGGCTATCGTTAGGAACTAGTATAACGCCTAAACTTTGATTTTCATTGTGCATATTTTGACAATTTTTCAATTTTATTTGCTTGAATTTCCCGTCTCTGGTTATAACAGTGATCAAGCAGACAGTGTACGGGCATCGCAACATATCTAACTCGAAATGTCCGAGTTCCTGGACACTTTTTTTCGTAGACCGTTTCTACTCGTAGTCCAGACACTTTTGAAGCACACAAACCGTGACGCAAAGGAGAAATGTTGAGAGAAATGTTGAATCGAGCAGGCGAGTTACGATTGAAGAAAACGCTATTCTTAAGTGACAAATTGTTAGGCTCGCCGGTACTCGGCAAATCGAGATTAGGCGGGAGTGTAAATTTGATCGTGTTCCGTCAGTTGTTCGTTTTACTGTAGCTGTGTCTGATTGATGGCAGGTCATACACGAGTCATAGGAACATGACTGATGGGTCACCTTCGTATTGTAGGTCACACATTAGAAGATTATCTATTAGTGACATTGAGCGTGCATTTGCCTCGTCTGTGGGTCACGAAGGGTCTTTCAGCCGGAATGCTGCGTTCTGTCATTAGAAGTTGTTCCACCAAGTGATGGCCAATTGTGCGTTACACACTTCGCCCCCATCATACACTGATGAACTATGCAAATCGGTCGCGTCGAGCGTGGTCCACCAGTTGTCTCCAACCAGAGTTTTGGGTAGGGGACGTTTCGGAACAGTGGTTCTAGGCAAGATCAACAATGCCGAATTCGCCATCAAAGTCGGTGTCCGGTCTCTTCGCAAATGCATGGGCGAAAAGAATTCTCTGCGATTGGCGCACGACAACATCGTGAGAACGTATCGAGTCCTCCAGATCGACGCACGACATGGACAATACTTGATCGATGCCGATTATCGGTGTCTCTCGCAACTACTTGGTGTGTCGGACGAGACACTCATCAGTCGCGGTTTGCAGTTTGTCATAATGGAATTCGCTGGTCACTCGACGCTTCAGCAGCTTTTAGATGACGACAAGCAAAAGATGCTATTCGAGCGCAGAATTCGTTTCCTGCGTGATATCGCCTCCGCTCTTCATTACTGTCACTCTCATAACTTGCTGCATTTGGACCTGAAGCCATCCAACATCATAGTCACGTCTGCGGATGCCTGCAAACTGGCCGATTTCGGTTGCAGTCATCGCTCAGATACCGACAACATTTGTGGTAGCGATCATAAATCACATCTCATATTCGGCTCTCCAGCTTACGTCGCGCCCGAAATTTATGCTGGATCACGACCGACATCAGAAGCAGACATCTATTCTCTCGGCGTGGTCATGTGGCAGATGCTCACTCGCCAGAATCCTTTCGATCGCTGTGATATTCATTCCATCATTTATCGGGTAAGGCTTGCGATACGTGATTTACATGAACATCTCGCCGCCGAAATTCTGTTTAAAATCAACTGTCGACTCTCTTTTCGCAGGTTGTGAAATGTGATTTGAGACCAGAATTTCCCCCATTGCTCAACCAATTCGACGAACACTACTCGAATTTAGCGATCTCGTGCTGGCATAAAGATGCTCAATTTCGACCATCGGCCGATGAAATTATCGTCGCAGCATTGCACCTACTGCCATGTGATAATCTTTCATAGATAATACAAATGTATTTGAAAGTCATTTTATACTTCATATTTTAGTCCCACTTTCTATTGAATGCAAAGTTTTATTCTCCCATTAAAGAGTTTGTAGGCTCTCAACTAGTATTCTTCCAGCGCAATGTTTATGATTTTGTCGACATTGCGCGAGATGACATTCGATACGCTGGAATCCACACCCCTCTCGCAACTATTAATTATAATGATTGCAGATGGCAAATGTCATTGCATGTCTGATCCCGATTGTGGACGAGTGTTTGTTGAGCATTTAGCATCTTCTAATCAGTGCTTGTTCAGTTCGGACGCGTTCAGAACTGCAATCGTGGTTTTCATCGTTCGGTCGTTCGGGCAGGTATGTAAGTCTTACTCGCATAACCAGAAAGCGAATGAGGAATTCCGACGACAAATTGACAGTAAACATTAATTAGCAGGCGAACAATTTGAAGAAACACGACCTTGATTGTGAGTAAGCTAAGCTTTTTAATGGTCTACTTAATTGCTGCCTGCTTGCCTGCTTTCGCAATTGGACACTCGAGCGATTCGAATGGAATACATACATCCAATACATACATCCAACACATACATCCAACACATACATCCTCTCCACATGACTTGTTCGTGGATTCGTCAGCCATCTCTTCATCGCGTTTCTTTATCTCATACGCATCTTAATAAGTTTCCAGATAAGTGTCTCTTTTCTCCATGTGCGATTGATAAGGTTAGATGCAATAAACTTGCGCAAATATATCGCTATTGTGAGATTACTCGAATAAGCTAAGTTGACGCTGTTGTTGATGAACTTGGTGATCTGATCTTCTCCTGTCACGGATCGCGATAAAGTTTCTTCTGCTGAGATTGGGCCATTTTAGGACATCGTCGTAAAAGGCAAGTCTGGCTCGACACCGCAATCATACTTAGATATGTAACTAATTCAAATTTGCTATCAGTGACATGCAGCAGTTAGTTGGCCGTTTTGTTTCCTCCTCGTTCCATGTCATTTCCTTGACAATGAGTTAGCAGTATTCCGGAATAAGGAACAACGAATCGCGCCGCAAACAGCTTTAAACCAGATCGCAAAACTGCAGTTATTTGTTATGTATTGGAACTGGTTCAGTCCAGATGTGTAAAAAGCAGCTGAAGGAAAGGAAAAAGTGATCAAGGGCTCGTCAGAATGATGACTATGTGATTATGTGGTGGCGAGCCATCGTATCGTATCTGGATTAGATACGTGATGGTGGGTTAGCGACCCGTTCATTCGCTTCTTCAAACACTTATTTAGTCGTGACTGACTCTTTGATTACCGATACCAAACGACGGCATCGCCTTGTCACAAGTGATCACTGATCACTGATCACGCACAGGCAAGTTGATCGACACTCATTTCATTCGTCTCTCTGTCTGCTGGGCGACAAAATAATAGCCCCAAGTCATGTGTCGCCTTAACACATTAACTAATTAGCTAATTATATGCTTGCGATTCTAATCTCTCATGTACTTTACTGGCAGTAGCGGTACTGACTGACGTAGTTGGTTAAATATGTTTCAGATTCCGATTTAAAACAGTAGTAAATCAAGAGCACTAATTCAGTGATAACAGGTAAATCTTGTGGATTTAGTAGGACTTAATTTTGTCGCTTGCGGACATGTGTTGACTATGAGATCGTTGAGCATTTTTTGAACTCGTGTTTTCAATGGTTTTCAATAGTTTTCAATGGTTTTCAGTGGTTTTCATTCTTGTGCTTTACCGTAGTGGTCTTTGCGAATCGAACTAGTCGTCCAACGTTCTCTCAGTTCAATTTGTTCGTTAATGTCAAAAGTTAATCATTGGGAAAACTTGGCAAATTGCGAATGTGATAATGAAAGCTGTGAACGACGATGGCAAGATAACGGGTGTGGAAGTGATGCTACGAATCCGATTTGACGTCTTTGAGGTACTCTTCATTCTTCTCAAGTAGGACAGCAAACAAACCATAGAAGACAGCAGGAATTGTCGCCGGTTCGTTATCTTATTCTACTGGGTCACTATGGGTGGCCTGCGATCTTCCCTTTGCTTGTCTTTGTCTCCTCTGTCACATCTGTCAGCATGTCTTCTTCATCTCCTTGTCCGCCTGAAGGCTTGCTGTCCTTCACCATAATCTCAATTGGCTAACCTTGGAGTACTTTTCTTATAATTTATGGTTGCGATGCAGATGCGCGACTTTAAAACGTTGTTCTCGTGTTCAAACCGCTTCATTTCACACTTGATTGCAGGATGTTTTTTGAGCAAATATCAGTCTGAAAATAATAATAGTTAAGACGTCGAGAAGCGCGCTTGTCGATATTCTTGATTGTTCCTTATCTGGTGCTGAGAGGTCGAGTTGATTGCCGGTGAGGTGAGGCATCGAATCGCATCAGCCTCAAGTGCATCTGTACATCAACGTCGTCTCAATTGCATTTGTTGTTAATTGCATTACATTAACTGCAATTATTAAGGTAACTCAGATTGGTCGAACCAAGCAAAGTGTGCCGTTGCCGAGCTGCACTTTCCGCGTTATCACCGTTAATTATTCGTGCTATGAAACGCTTTTTTGGTTAGTTAAACACATTTTTGCTTGGGTTCTTCTCAGGTACCGACATTCAATGTTCAGTAATGAAGTCGTACGCTGAGAGTGAAGGGATCTGGCAAGAGTTGATTCCCAAGCCTCGGCGATCGCCCACTTCGCCCATCATCCTGGATATGGTGACCTCAACGGAGACACCAACATCCACCGTCACCACCGAGCACGGAAAACAGTTCATGTACCGATTGCGGGCCAATCTGTTGAGCAAGCAAACATCCGTTTCTGGTAGTTCGTCGTGCACCAAGTATACCGATACCCAAGCTTATCGGACCATCAGCAGCATGAGAGGGACCAAAATTTTTCCGGGAAGAATTCGCAAACGAGTTGTTCTCAAAAATGGTAACGTCAATCTATGTAAAGAACACGTCGATAAGCGTAGCCAGAGATACGTGCAAGACTTGTTCACGACCATGGTCGATATTCAATGGCGATGGAACTTGATGGGCGCTGCGGCCGGGTTTCTATTGAGCTGGCTCTTATTTGCGGTACTTTGGTGGCTGATCTGCTTCGCTCACGGCGACCTCGAGCACTTGGACGATGATAACTGGACGCCCTGTGTATCAAATATTCGTTCATTCATGTCTGCATTTCTGTTCTCCATCGAAACGCAACACACAATCGGCTACGGATCGCGGTACCCGACCGAAGAGTGTCCCGAAGCCATATTCATCATGTGCGTCCAGTGTGTGACTGGTGTCATGATTCAATGCTTCATGGTTGGCTTCGTGTTCGCCAAACTGTCTCGACCGCAAAAACGGTCTCAAACGCTTATGTTCAGCCGCAATTCCATCGTTTGCCTGAGAGACGGCAAACTTTGCCTCATGTTCCGAGTTGGTGACGTCCGAAACCGTTCGCACATCATTGGCGCCTCTGTAAGAGCGCAGGTCATCAGCAGGAAAGTGTCGTTTGAAGGCGAAGTAATTCCGTACTATCATACCCAGATCGACGTTCGATTCGATAATAGCGACGAGAACGTGCTGCTGATCTGGCCAGCGACCATCGTGCACGAGATCGACCAGAAGAGCCCGTTCTACACAATGAGCCCCGACGAACTGGTGAGAGAGAAGTTCGAAATCATTGTCGTCTTAGAAGGTACTGTCGAGTCAACAGGACAATCGGTGCAGGCCCGATCATCATATTTGCCATGCGAAATTCTGTGGGGTCACCGCTTCGAGCAGTTGGTGTCGTACCGTCGCGAGACGGGGGAGTATCGTGTCGATTACAGCAAGTTCAACAACACGTACGAAATCGACACACCACTGTGCTCCGCTAAAGATTACCACGAACTGCAGAGGTTCTGCACCCGAAGCAACTTCGATACCGGCAGCAAGAGCAGTTTCCCGAGTGACGAATCGAAAGACAGTGTACTATTTCACAACAATAACCGAAGCCCGACACAGGCTAACCACCACCGAACGTCATCCGATTGACAACTATTCACTTGTTATTCCACTCTGTGATAGTAACTTTTACACGCGACTTACAATTCTGTACCTTGTTCTTGTATATACTCACACCTGGATAGTAGTAATAATGGTAGTAATAAATGAGAGAAGCAGAGAATCAAATAAAGTTGACATCTTTCTCCCTCACAACGATAAACGACTGAAATACTTCTCAATGTCAGCCACCTCTTTGCGTAGATCATCGATCGTCTTCTTCAGGCTCTCGTCGTTCGGCTTAAACTGCGAGTATTCCTGCTCGACCTTCTTGAGGTCGCTGAGCTCGTCCCTGAGCTTGTCCACTCTGTCCTTTTGCTCCATCATCGCTTCCTCGGTGAGTCCTTCGTGGAATCCGATCTTCTGCAGATCATCCTCCTTCTCCTTGACCTTCTTGTAGTACTCTCGGTACTTGGACGTATAGAACTTGATCTTTTGGCCGATCCGGTGTTCGAAGCCCGTCTCACGCTGCATAGATAGAAAACATAAACACAATCAAGGGACATTAAGGTTTGTTAATGTACCTTCATTAGTTTCATGCCATTGACGTACTCCTGTTGCAACGCGTCTCGCATGGACTCAATCTGGGCGATGTCTCGTTCCAGTCTGTCATTGGTGGCGCGCATCTCCTGCAGTTTGGTCACCTCGAGTGTTGCTCGTGTCAGAGCTGCACAGAAGGCGCGCGTCGACGATGATCCGTTCATGTCGAGCGTCATGGCCACGTCGGCGAGGCACTCGACGAATGTATCGATGTGCGGATCGCTGCAGCAGAGCTCCAACAATGTCGACGGTCTGCCATTCATGACTGTTGATTGTTGACAATTTGTTAATCACCAGGCACCAGGACAATTTGCCGCCCTTCTCTAACCTGACTCACCGCTTGGGTCGCTCTCATCTGCCCGTCACATTTCAATATCGTCTCATCTCTTTTGCACTACTAATGTATTAGGCCATTTGGTAGACCAAGTAAAATCTGTTCATTTACCGAACAACGAAATAGTAGTGATGCGATTATTAATTATGACACGCTTCACCACGGCGAGACCTTCACTGGACCAAGAAGATTGAAACAGTTATCAGCATCTGGATGCATGTCCTCAGGTTCGGTCGTAGACCTTCTCATTTACAATCTATAAAAATGAGATGCCAGAGATGCGATTGCATGTCAGCGGGTGAGAAGTCACTGATAATAGAAAGAACCTAAAAACTGGAGCTAAGAGCACGGCAGATAGCCAAATATTTTATTGACTAACTCGTGTGAGCAGTCTTCAAACTTAATGCTCGGCTACAGTCGTTCTAATAAGTTATTGGCAACCCTATCTGAATAAACGTAAGTGAATCGAAGCAGTAGTCACAAAATTTGCGAAATTAACTAACAGTTAATAGACAACACGATTCATTTGACATTGGGATTAGCATATTCCCCGATCGAGTACGGATATCCATCCGGCTTGGCGTGTTCGCGACGCATTTCCGGAGTCATGCCGGGCGCCTTCTCAGGGTGCGGCCAGATGGATGGCTCGCCACCGTAGACAGACCAGTCGGGGAAGGTGAGTGCCCATTCTTCCTCGGTCATCTGCGTCACGGGAATCATCACCTTGAATTTTTGCAGCTGAAAACAGAAAAGTTGCAATTAGCATAGTCAAACTGGATATGTTAAGGTGATATCTAACCAGTGTTTCGCCTTGTTTAACTCTTGCGTTTGACTCCTTAACGAATTCCTGAGCCTTGATGGCGACCTCCTTTTCCTGCTGATCGATTTCAGCCGTTCGCGTGTCTTGAGGGTACGGAATACTAAGCGACTTGTACGACTTCTCAATCTGATCAACAATGGCAGGAGTGGAGACCATCTTCTTGTACTGAGCGAAGTCCAGTGATGGTTGGTTCTCGGGGTATTGCATCATCCTGGACGACAACCGATGGTCAGTGAATAGCGAAGGTGAAAGAGGTCGTCGAGTTGACGAGCAGCGTCACCTCGACATTCTCACCTTCGCAGATATGCATCCGAGCGCGCCTTGAACGCGTTGAACATGGGACGTTCATGTTCGGGCACCAATTGCGAGAACCGCGACCAGTCTATCGACGATTTGGCGATTCTTTTCGCAGCCATTTGTCCCGTTCTCCTGGTGGTGAAGCCACAAAATGGCGCGTCACGTGATCTACGTCACAGCGACGCCTTTTTGGAGCCGGTTCTGCGTTTCTCAGGTCAGCATGTAAGTCAATTTTCTCACTATTTTTATTATGGATGTTAATGGGTGACCAATGCTGGTCTATTTAGGGCACCAAGTCGTTCACGGAGTCGTACGAAGACGTCGAAAGATGATCGCCGGAAGAGAGGAGCGTCGAGTCGGAGCAGTGCGTCGAGTCGCAGGTCAGGAATGACGCAAGAAATGCGTTCTAACAAGTCCATTGTTTGATGGCCTTTTCGTTTCACTTCCAGTGCCGGCCGTTCTCGTTCTCGTTCTCGATCGAACACATCGAGCCGGAGCTCAACATCTGGCACATCTCGCAGCAGTTCGTCGCGATCCCGGTCACGATCGCGATCAGTTACCCGATCGCGTTCCCGTTCTCGCTCTCCATCTGGCTCGAGCAGTTCATCTCGTTCGTCTCGCTCGTCTGCATCAGCAAGAAGGCGACGCAGATCGGTATCGCCCCGACGTCGCAGATCACCATCGCCCGTCAAGCCGACCAAGATCCACGTTGGACGCCTGACACGGAACGTCAGCAAAGAGCACGTGATGGAGATCTTCAGCTATCATGGCACCATCAAGTCGGTCGACATGCCCTTTGATCGCGTCCACACGCACCTGACACGTGGCTTTGCGTACGTCGAATATGAGAAGCCAGAGGATGCCGAGAAGGCGATCAAGTACATGGATGGAGGGCAGATCGATGGGCAGGAGGTGAGCGCGACCGCTGTGCTGGCACCTTTCAAGCCAGCTCCCTATCGCGGTCCGCCTGCCATCAGACGCGGTGGGCCACCTCCGTGGCGACGAGGATCACCCAGACGAAGAAGGTGATGCGATTTTCATTGGAGTTGTTTCCGACCATTACCTGAGACGTTTTGTTTCCTATTCAGGAGTCCACCTCGATATCGTTCGCCGCGACGCCGAACTCGCACTCGTAGCAGGTCGCGATCGAGGTCACCGAGAAGACGCCGTGCATCAAGCTCGAGCTCATCTCGCTGATTGGCACTCAAGCAAGCCTGACACCTCTGTCTCGCTCGGACAACGTTCATGTCACTATTACGATATATACCCGAATAAACAGCGATTCTGATCAATTATGGCATGCATAAAACAGGCTTTTTTTGTTCAAACTGTAACGATTTGCTTGAATAAAACACTTCTCATGTCTATCCGCACGCGTTACTTGTTTACCATTCACGATTTTGTCTCCCTGATTCGAAGTGATCTTTGTAACTCGTAAATTTAATTCTCTGTTTAACCAATCAATATATTTGAGAAACCATTTGAACGTGAAAAACATTTTCCCAACATATCTGTAAGCGAGCTGTTTTCAGATACTTCGTATTACGCCTCACCATCCCATTTGTCGCGTGTCACCTGGGATCGGTTTCCGGTCGCAACGTTGACGTACTACTTGATGGGCGCGTTGGCTGATGGTGTGTTCAACGTAGGCCTGTCGCGCAAGTTGGCGGTCAAGTTAACGGTCAAGACAGCGCAATGCGCAGTGCTTGTTGGAGTGCGGAAAGCATCCTGGAGAGTTGCGAGCTGCGGTCGTTACCCCACAGGGCACCACAGGGCACCGCAGGGCACTGCAATCTACTGCACGTGCTCGACAAGGCCGACGTCTCCCCTGGTGTCAAGACTGTGGTTGAGGCTGCCTACAAGCGGGCCATAGAGCTGGCCAATGAAGACATTGTCTTGAGATCGTGGTCGAGATTGAGTTGTAGTGGCACCGAATTATTGCAGACGACACATCTCTGCTGATTGGGCAACTGGCGCGAGGACGAGAAGCACTTTGCGGTGATGCATGCCATATGGACCTGATCACAGATGAGGAATACCGAAAGTTTTAAGCTCGTCTGTTGTTTCGATGTACCAGTTTGATGTGCTAATCCGTGACCATGGACTCGTTGTGATTCACTCGCGACCGGATTTTCGCGTGTCTGGCGTTCGACGGCACTGTCAACAGAGATCTGGGTCGTCGAATTTGCAGTCGACGTCGAAAACTCTCCTGGCCTCTGAGAAGCATTCATGTATCGGAATGTATCGAACAAATGCTCATCCTCACCATATCAGTGATTTTGAGTGTGAACGTGTCAGTCTTCTTTGGACCAAAAGAAAAGCCATCCAGACAGCGCGCAAGAATTCTTTTCTACTTGGTGGCGATCATCTAATCCTGGTCAACGTTTACAGTCAGCCAAGAGCAAATATTCGCGTCAATGGTGCATCGAGAACTTTATTCAATATTGATCCATGTGCAGAGCTCGAGACGTGCGAGAACACGTCGAAGGTCTGCTGGAACGAGTCGAAGTCGAATTGAAATCGGACCTGACT
>JAGGCA010000313.1:0-11211 GCA_022876805.1 Osperalycus tenerphagus | reverse complement strand
TGTGTATTAATATACTGCTAATGATGCGTTGCATTGACGAATGCAGAGATCTTGAGCAGAATGCAGAGTGCAGAATGAACACGCAATGCAAATCACGGCAATTCGTTTGTTTGAATAGCTCTCCACTGTGTGGAGAATCGAGTACTGTTCCTTTGTTTCACTATTCGGCACTCGACGTGTATCTAATGAATCGTTAACACAAAGAACCATCGAGATGAATAAATGAATGTTTGTTTTCGAGGGCCAAACGATACTTGCCGACTTGCGAATTCTTTCAAGTTTGACAAGCCCAAAACGCTTTCCGGTGACCAGCCAATTCGATGTGCATTATTGGAGAAACAACGAATTCGAAAAACAATCGAATGTGTTATCGAGACATGTATGCGTACTGACGGAAACGATATAATTAAACCCTTTAGTCTATTGACATTCACCAATGCCACGAATGACGTGGTAATAAAAATACCAGAGAAGAGGTGAGAACCAGACAGAACAGCACCGTAATCGAGAGCTCTGTTTGAAGCCCAATCGCGTGGAAGTGTGACGAAGAACAAACAAACATCACATTTTTGTGCAGAGCAGCAAAAAAGCCACAAGCGAAACCCATTAACATAAATAGGGAGATTTCAGTCATGTGCGATGCTGTTGTTTGAAGCCGTGCCACCACCACGGCGACAGCATTCTTTGAGAGTGACTAGTTATCTATCGTCGAATCAACTCACCAATCCATTCGGTGCTGTCTTCTTCGAACTGTTCCTGCTGTTCGAATCACCGCCACTCGCCTCAGACAACAGCGATATTTTACCAGAAAGCGGTCTGTTGTCTCGGATACGAACTGCACTTGAATCAATTTCTTCCGTGTATACTTCAACCTGAGATAATTAAATGACAATTAAAATTTAACAAATTAAGTTCGATGAGAGAAATCGTGTCTCTACCTTCGATATGAGAGCCTTGGCATCATGAACTCGCACCGCGGACGCCTCCACTTCTTCGAGCGTTTCGTACCCCTCTTCGTCTTCGGTCTGCGTCCCGGCATCAGTAACCGTGGATAGTGTCGTCTGCGGATGCGGACTCAGAGGCGACGGCTGGCCGAGCATCTCGTCGATATCGACACATGAGCCAATGAACAAAGCGTGCCGATTTCGAGTTCGACCTATCGATGTAGTACCAGTCTTGTTCAGCATCTTCTTTTCTGTTTTCCGATGACTTTCATCAGCAGAACGACTAGACTGGACGCCCTTCATCGACAACATAGACCGGCACTGGTCACTCTCAGAAGTCACATTGTCGTAGGGCGAAACTGATCTGCCAGCTTTTTCATTGACCAACAAATTCGGTGCCCTGCAGTTTCCATCCTCTTCGGACGCTCTCGCACCTTGCGAAACATGAATGAACTCTCCATAAGCATCGTGAAATTCATCGTCATCTAATTCACTATCAGTACTGGACGCTTCACCATAAACGACGGGAATCTGCTCGATCGCACCATCCTTCACCTCGATAACTGTGGGCGATTTCTTCAGATACGTTTTCTTCTCGACGAGTTCGTATCTGATGACAGTTTTGGATCTCTGCACACATCTGCGCTCCAGTTGGTGTGCGGGTTCAATATCTTCGTTCGACGACGTCGACGTCGATGCATGAGCCACGTTCATCGCCAGAAATCGTAAAGTGCATTTGCCAGAAATATGAAGAAACGAGCAGGAACACCAACATCACATCACAGCCATCGATGCCGAAAGTTAACCCAAACCGAATGCCGGAGACTTGCGCATCTTCAATTCATTCAGTACACGTTTATGATGAGTTCCGTCTTCTTGTCTTCTTCTGCTCACATGTGCATATGCATGCACGTTTTGGCATCCTTTGAAAGCCCACTCGGTGCTAATTTTGGCACCATCACTAACAGTCACCGAAAGTGCTGTGCTCGGCTCGCGTCCCTTTGTGTGTGTCGCAAGAAACAGTTAGCATCGTGCTCCCAATCTCGTGCCCATGCGACATAATCGCGAATCTTTTACTGTCTTTATGAATCTTTTTAATGGCTCTTTAATTCACTCGTTCATTTCACGTTCTCTTCCATCATCTTGGTTGCTCGAATCCTCATCAACCATGTCGTTGTTCTAACAGGTCTCAGGCGTGAAATCAAATGAAATTTTTCGTCGACTTTGTCACCAACAACTTATTTATTTAGTTCTTCCATGGGACACGAAGGCGTATAGTCGAAAGAAATTGTCTTGAGTGGATTAAGATGTTGAGCAGCAGCCGCGATAAGTTTCGCATCAGTGTTCTGTCCTAAAAAGAAAACGGCAAACAAAAATATAACGAATTGCGAGCTAACTGAAGGAACGAAGGCGTCGTGTGCCGCTTTCATTTTCGTTTTCGGCTCTTCATCATTCGTGTCGTTCATGTCATCGAAGACCAACCTAAAATACGGCGACGTATAGTCCGCAAAAATCTTTAGCGTCGTCCAACTTGTTAATTCTCTTTCTGTTTACCTTCTTGCTCTCTTTATTTCTATTTATCGGATAATTCATGATCGTTTTCGTAACTTAGCGCCCTGTTGACTTTGTCTCTACTGATTGGCGTGGCGGTTAACAGGCGCTTCTAATTCATCCATCACGACAAAAATCAACAGTTCGAAGTGAATGACCGTCAGTTAAGATGTAAAAATCTGTCTGAGAACTCATACGCAAAAATAGCCTGAAACGTCGATCATCGTCATCAACACGAAAGCAGTGAAATTGCTGCTCTGTGAGAATTATATAACACTTACAGCACCAAGAAACGACTGTGACATCTTAAATGACCATCATTGTTCACTCACTTTCTCTTCCCACCTTTCTCTGAACGTCGCACATTCTCTTTCTCTCCCCTTTCGTGCCACAGACAACTATTCGCGTCTAATTTTGCATCAAGAATCATAGAAGACTCTTTCTGAAGAGTGAAGATTAATGAGTGAACATTCGTGACAATCGACGCACCCGACGGACAACTCGGAAGTCCCGAACTGCAGAATTCTCGATGCTCACTTCTCTAACAACAATCGTTCTCTTCTTCATAACATGTCGAAAGTCTGTTCTCGCATGTCATCGCTGTGAACTTGACAGCATAGCTATTAGGACGAATAACTGCATTAATTTATTAATGCAATGCAACTGCATACGTACCATAAATATATCTTCGTTCAATAACTTAGTATAACAAATTTGACTGCTGTACAAAAACCTTGCTCTGAACTTGGTGTTTTAAATCAGATGCACATGCATGTCTCCTTATGGGCTTCACGAGCTCGAGTCTCAGACTCTGCGCTACAGCGATTCATTGCAATTCTATTATTCTGACGACTTCTTGACATCACCATCAGCATTCTATAAATCGGAGAACAACTTGCCAAAATGTTCCACTATCGATAATCGGTAACCGTTGCACCACCACGAAAATTAGTTATAGATGACGAACAGCAAGCAGCATCACCGAACTTTGGCTACGAATTGATAGCGATTGAGATCACAGAAGATTAAATTCCCACCAATGCATAGGAAATTGATTGTTTCAACAGATAAGACTGCAAATTTGCGTCAGACTGTTGGTACTTTGGTAGGAAGAGCTTGGAGAAGCAGACGCTTGACTGGCACCCGAGGCCTTCTCCTCCTCGACTTGCTCGACCGCCAACAAAACCAGTGATTTAAACATAGGACCCCAACAACAATGATGCCAAGCACACATAACGTAGTGAAAGATGGTAGCCAAGACAAAAACCAGGTACTTCGCACACCATAACCGTCATCATCTGCATTTTCGTCGTTGATAGCTGTCTCAAATCGTGCGCCACCAAATGAGCGAAGATTCTTGTAGCTACGCTGTGGAGGTATCGGCATTGGAATGTCGACGATGGACAGCAACTTTTGCGATTTATACAAATTTGTTGGTGCCGACTCGTTAAGTGGATCAGGAATCTCGTACTTCAGTGACGGACAAGACGGAAGTGCCCGAGTTTGCGGCTTCTCCAAGTGATGTTCCAAAACCTTGGAGTAGCGATGCAGGTGGTTGCCGTCCATCCTGTCAGGAAGTTCTATATCGTCATTATGCTTGCTATTCGTTTGCTTGGTATTATCCTTCTTATTAGATTCATCCAAGATTTTCTTATTGCCATCTCGTTGGACAGCTTTGTCCTCCTCATCTCGCACTTCGTTCTCGTTGGTAGCTTGCTGTTGCAGGAACAAATGGGGGACGTTTCCGGTTGTCGAAAATTGCAAGAGTGCTTCCAGCATCCAAAAGCAATCCTTCTGCACATGAGCTGTGTCTAAACAGTTGCTGTCACCATATAGAGCTAGTCTTCCAGGTGAAATGGCATTCGATGAACCGTCGCCCGACGGAAAATAAAATCCCAAAATGGGCACGTCTTTCACCTTCTCTCCAGACTTGCCATCAATCACTTCTGCACCTTGATTATTGAGTGTCTGTCGGTAGAGCACTGACTGTCTATCGGGGAACTTGGCAATACTCGTTCCAGATGCATAATACATGTCATGATTGCCAATTTTGAAGTCTCCTTCGTATACACGATCGCCGAAAGCGATATTCCACGGTGAGAGCATGTCATTCAATGCGGGAATATTAGCGCCGCCCGTATCGGGCATCCACCACTGGCGCGTATTCTCGTCGTAAAATTTCACCTTGGCCATGACGCTCGTGTTGTACCAATCCGCAAATATGATGATTGACAATCCACTGGCATCGAAATCGCGTTTTAATTTGTTGATTTCTTCCGGA
Organism: Osperalycus tenerphagus; assembly: GCA_022876805.1. Lineage (NCBI taxonomy): Eukaryota > Metazoa > Arthropoda > Arachnida > Sarcoptiformes > Nematalycidae > Osperalycus > Osperalycus tenerphagus. Next base: position 6,435 of record JAGGCA010000313.1, on the reverse strand, counting down.
AAATACTCCTCCTCGGGATCAACGATGAGCAATGTGCCGTACTGCTTGGCGTCGAAACATGTAAACGGCGAACCCAAAACCTCTATATAATAGCCGTTATTTCTCAGATGTTGATACATGTCTTTGAAATTAGTGTGAATGTGATCTCCATTCCAGTCTAATGGATCGTTCTTCATGTGAAGATTGTCACGTGCGAAATAACCAGATGGGTAACGAAGATTGTGAAACTGATCCCACAGGATTCGTTTGTTCCTCGGTGGCGTTGGGATAATTTTCAACTTGAGCGGCAACTTCATCTCCGACTTTTGTGGCTCGTCTTCATTTTCAGACTGCGATTCCACAGTGAGCGAAATGTGTCCCTGCGCGATGCCTTCCCAATTGGCCGCTTCTTGTTTTACCGATATATGAACAGCCATCCAGCCTGACCACGGCCACAAAATGTCGGAATACGTAATGGCGATATCAAGATAGTGACCGTTCTGCGGCGTGTAAGGATGCCATTGCGGCTTGTCCCTGATGATGCCCGTCACAGCCATTCCGTTCAAAATGGTAACGTTCACGATGGTGGGCATCGCTCCGGAGTAGAGGGGTTGAGTGCAGTATGGCCAGAAGTACGGGCACTCGGTGAAGTCCAAGTAGCTCGGGCTGAGTGTTGCTTGTGGCTTGTAAGAGCGCAGTGCTTGATAGGCGCGAACCAAATCGAGCTTACCCCATCCTTGCTCGAATATCGGTATACCAGGTAAACGCCGCGCCGAGGCCATCAGTGCTTGCTTCATGGATGCCGGGTTGATTGTGTTGCCCATGTGCAGGACGCCAGACATCAACAGAGTGACGGCGCCCGCAACTACTGGCGATGCGACTGAGGTACCGGACAGTGATCGGCAGCCGCCTTTGATAGCCGAACCACGAACTGCCGAGCCGTAAGTGACGATGTCCGGTTTCACGCGGCCGTAACCAGCAGGCAGTTCCCACGTCGTCATGCCTCGAGAAGAGAATCTGGCGATTTGATCTTCGAAATTAATGCCGCCTACACCGATCACGTCCATCTGGTCAGCCGGATTGTTGAGTGTGCCATATAGAGGGCCATCGTTTCCGATCGCAGAAATCATGACCACGTTATTGGCAGTGAGTTCCCACACTTTATCGACGAATGGATGAATAGTGATCAGGTATTAAAATGTGCAATTTTAGTAAAATTACGTTAAGATTCTTACCTTTGTCGACGAATGGATAGTCCATGAAATCGGGCCCACCAATTGATAAGTTGAGCACGTTGATTCGTTTAAGGATGGCGTAATTGAACGCATCCAGAAACCACGATGTGTAACTCACTTGGTTATTAGTAAACACTCGAAAAATATGCAGTTCAGCATCCGGCGCAAAACCGAGACACTCCTTGTGACTTGCGATGACACCAGCGACGAACGTCCCATGACCAAGACCATCATCGAGCGTCTTCTCGTTGGTCCAATTGGTGCGCTCTTTCACCTTCTTGAAATGTGGATGCTTCTTAGGCAACCCGGTATCGAAGACAGCCACCTTCACATTGGCACCCGTGATGCCCATCTCCCAAAGCACGTCCGCCTGCAGAACCGACGTTATCTGTCTTGGAATCGCTCGCAGTAACTTTCTTCTGGACTCGCTGTCACTCGAACCAATTCCATTGCCGCCGAAACTGAACGAACTGAACCAGGAGAGGCTCTGTCGCGAACGGAATGCGACTCGCGGTGAGTACCATGACGTTTCATTAAGTGAATCAGAATCTGTGTCTGTGTCCGTGTCCGAATTGACATTGACCAGCTTGAGGCTTCTCGTGATCATTCGCTGCGGCGTCACGCGCTTGATGTTAGGGTGATCTTCGAGCTGCTCAATTACCATCTCGATGGCGTCGCTCGTCAAGTTGGGTGCAGTGATCTGGACGACATCGAAATCACTCGGATACGCGCTGGCCGGATTGTTGCGCTCCAAGATCTTCCACCAATGGATTGACGCATTGCCAACGTGCTCACTGCCAACATGAGCAAACGCGGCTGCGATGAAACGCTTTCTTGCATCGGATGTGTACAGAGATGTGAATGTAATGATCAATTCTGGATAATGAACATCGATTAATTGTCATCGGCAAGTGTTTGGTGATCGAGCAGGCCCTACCGTCATTAACAATGTTCGACGAGTAATCGACGACGACACGCTCATGACTCGTTGAAACACACCCGTCAAGAGGCGATGCTGTCCATGATTGGTGACCAGTCTGGCCCGAATGGCCGTCGTGCTCCTGCTGTCAATGAGTACCAATTAGAACGTCAGTTGCCGCAATTTGGTAATACTTACAGTGAATGGTGCGCAGGCGGTGATGAAGGCGAGGATAAAAGTGAGATGCACGTGCATTGATCACGAAAATATGAGCGACGATCCGAACGCGAGCCGAATATCACGCTTCAGATCGTCGCCATTCATCAATTGAGTGATTTAAAATATTGCCAGATGGCACTACTTTCGTTGACTGAACCGCCAATTTCAAATACTATTGAGCACTTTAACACGAATACGATGCTCGGCTTTCTGCATTATGGCCAGAGATGGAAAATTCTGCTTATCGAATTTCGAAATGCTGCGCAGTTGTATTTTCTTAATGGTGAACAGGCTACTGCGCAGCATTTTGAAATTCGATAAGCAGAATTTTGCATCTTTGATTATGGCCAAGCAGCACCTGCTCAGACACTTGGTCTGGCAGGTCAGTGAGAAGTTTTAAATCTAGATTGCCTGCTTGATGTCTTGTTCGCAGGTTACGTTTTCCTTTCAGTTTCTCTTCTCACAAATCTTATTCTTTATTCATGGTTTCATTAAATGTTTGGAATGAGAAATCATCACGGGTAATTAGTTTCCATTGTTGATTTACGAGCTGACGACTAATATTTGCGTAATGCTTTCTACTTCGTGTTCAGCGTTTCATTTCATTCATTCGCATCTTTTGTCTCACGTGTCCGTCTCATCTACGAAATTATTGTTTGCGAATTCCCCGAAATGATTACGTTTGCAAATGAGACGAAAGTGAAGTTGAAGTTCGTCCAATTAATTAACGCGATAAGTAAATACTGCGCTGAACAGAGATGAGAGCATTATGTGCGTTAGATTTGGATGAAATGAACTCGTAATCCAGTTTAGATAACACGTTACGCAAGGACGAATTGCCGTCGACGAATTTTTGTAACATTTCGCTAATTGAAATTGGGAAATGGCTCAGTAGTTAGCTCGCGGTCATGTTCGAAACAAACAAAGAAGAATAATGATTTGAAAGTTGCGCAAATCCAATTTAGTGCAATTTAATATATTTAAGTACTGACTCTCGCTTCTCGCGCAATTGTCAGTTTTCTCTTCCTAAATGATTTCAAAACGCATTATGCTTAATAGTTTTTGCACGGCTCCCAAAATCTTCTAATCAATGCACAGCCATGCGTTGAGCCATTGAAAGCAAATCTCCGTAAAGATAACGGAACACAACGCAACTATTTTTGAAATGGAATTTTTTTTGTGGTGTGCGAATTTCAGATACTCGTCTTTATGTGGTGGTTGAAAATTAATGACTAATGTAATAAACGCAGATAACACGTGGCGTGTTCTACTAATGATGATGGCGACGCGCGATCATGAAAGGCTCGTGGTGATGGTGATGCGACCGAGGCTCGGGATGAAGATGATGCTCAACTGAAGAGAGATGATCATCATTTTTCTGATGCAAAACTTTCGTGTGACAATAGAATTGCAAAGTATGTAAAAGCTCATCAGTCATTTGCTGATACGATCTCGAATCTCGGATAGAGACTGAAGAAATGGCAGAAATAACTACAACGAATAATACTTCATGTGAATGTATAATGTGCCCAGATAAGTATAAATACTTTTTTTCCTCCTTTCACACGATGTTATGATGCGTTTATTATCATTATCGCAACGAAATATTCGCTCTATTTTTCACCCTATTATATGTATCTCAACTGAATAAGGAGTGAATAAAGTTCATGAATATCAATGCGCACGAAGTTTTCGCATTGCCTAAACCGATAGCGAAAGAGACACAGAGAAAAAAATTTCGCAACTCGGTTTCCTCATGTACAGTTAGCGCCAAAAAGTTAGTCTGATCCCGGTTAATCGATCCAAAATGAGTGTTACTCGTAAGCAGACCGTAATGTTGAACGATGAGTTGTGTGGCTATGCATTCAATTAAGCATCGACGTGTGCATGACGAACTCAACGGCAAAGTGATGCTAAATTCACTCATCGAGTATCGAGTATCGGACTAACTTTTCGGCGCTGACTGACTGCTCTCCTCAAATGAGCGTAATTACAGCAAATGATTTTGGGCAACGATTTTCAGGCTTCTTATCGCGTAACGGTTGCGAGTTCCGTCTTGAACTTTTTCTCGCCGCTTCTTATCAGTAGTCCATTAATAGCGACATCAGAAGACTCGAAGCGGTGCCGATCTAACCGGAAATAGATAGCCGTTTCTTGTGGCCGTCGCGCGCATTCATTTCCATCATCATCGCTGTCATTATCACGATGCTTATTATTGTGGCCACCACTGACTGTTGTGTATTACGCCAAACAAACAAACATAGAAGATAAGTTTGTGGCCAGCGAGTCGCTTAGAATAGTCGCATAACAAACAGTCAGAACAGAGATACGAGAACCGAATGAACGGCAACTTTTGATTCACGTCATTCATTCTTATGACAGGCAGCACCGCACCGGAAATTGAACTTTATCGGTGCTTGATAGCGGCGAGAGACCGTAGGCGATGGGCGATGATCGAACGACGAAGGAAAGGGAAAGCAAATGACGGGATGGCTGGCATATCAAATATTTTTCTTTCTGGTCTGTGCTCGGCGCCGATTTCGGTCTGGTTCTGAGTCCTGACCACCATTGATGACGAGCGGTAAATATCGCAAGATATCCCTTAATGGTCTCCAGTTTCCGGCCGAGATTATGGTTACCATTGGCATGGTCGTTCGCGTTTCACGTTAACGGTCGTCTCACTCACTCAACTCGGTATGGTGATAAACGTGCACAGAAATGGCGGGTTAAGTGAAAAAGTTAAGTGACTTGAGAGTGGTGATGCCTAGAAGTCAGGGAAATGCAGACAGGCAGCGACAGCAGACATAACTGATGATCAAAAAGTGGACACTGCAAATGATGAATAACTTTTGCCTGTGAGACAGATAAAAAATACATGTAGTAGAGATTCAGGAAGCGAAACTTGACGTGCGTTTTGCATCAATCAGTTTGACTCTGTAGAAACAAAACTCGTGTGAAATGTGCCATCGGAGCAGAAACAGCAATTCAGAAACAGCAATTCGCCCTCATTCCTTGCACTTTCGTCTCTCTCTCACTCCCTAACTGCAGTAATGCACTCGAAACGAATTGCCGAGTAATAATAACACAAATTGCTGATGACTTTGACTGCTTGCCTCGCGTTCTATGCGTCATATGATATAACACACATCAAATATCGAATAACGTAGCCAATATAACAAAAGGCAGGCTACCATTATTAACGCTACACCGAAGTGCCATTAAATGTATCACAACAAATGTGATATTGGAGTTCGCTCCCTGAGTTCTCTCCATCTCCATCTCCATCTCCTCTCTCTCACTCACTCATTGCAAACCGAAAATGAGATTCGCGACGTTCTGCTCACACTGCCTGCACTCTTTTTTGTTGATTTCTTCTCTTATCGCTTCCATATTACCATGACGCGTTATGACGAAATTAGCTTATAATGCGTAACGGGCGCCGAGGGCGCAGAAAGGCCACATTATTCTGCTCCGTGTGATCTGTGATCGTCGTTTCAAGAAATTGCCCATTTACTGCGTCTACTAAGGTACACGTAAACGAGTCTACTTGATCGAACAAGAACAGCTCTACTTCACGCAGGTCAAATTGACGAGATACAGTTGACGAAACAAGAAAAACAACATTCGTATTGCTTATTTGATTTGAGAGCTAATCGCAAGACTGTAAAACTTGATGACTGTCCATACACAAGAACTGATTCCTTTCAGTTCAAACGCGATTTCAATGACTGTGTGCCGAACGTAATTTTAGTGATCGTGATTAACGAGCGTCTCATTATTTAGATAGCCAGCTGGTGTTTGAGTATCACAGCATGGATCGGGATGGAAGTTTTGCGTCTGTTGCTTAAAGTGCTCGACGTTGGTCATGTGAGGTAGTTGAGCAAAAACCATTCGCTCTTCATAGTCATATTCGCAGAGGATCTTGTTATCAAACAAGTAAAATCTGTCACCGACGCAGAATCTGCAAAATCAGCCGCCAACGAACAACAGTATTCGGTAAATGTAATTTCTATAATGATCTGACATAATTCACGCACCTGTAATTACACTGCTGACAAGCGAAGCACTCGAGATGATAAACGT
>JAGGCA010000308.1:44236-54450 GCA_022876805.1 Osperalycus tenerphagus | reverse complement strand
TGACTGATGGATGTCGATCGAGTTAAATCGCTGAAGGAATGTCTCATGCCAACGACGATGCCCATGACCAGCTGCAACTGTCGATTACTCGTTGAGTAGCCGATTTGGAGCAGAACAAATGGAGAAAAGAATCGATATTGGTTGGTGGCGATACTACTCGTCTTGGTGTGATCTTCGATCTAAAGTTAAGTGCCTAAATCGCCACCACATCAAACGACAACTATCGAAACACATCTCCCTCATAAGGACGTCAGCTGAGTGATTAGAATTTTGATTTGCGACGAAACAAAACACGCAGGACGAAAGGGGAACAAATCGCTATCTGAGCGATTGATCGTAACCAGCTCGCATCACTCTATTCGCTTGTTGCCCGCATTCGTTATGGCAGCGCAGAAGAAGAAGGACAAGGATGAGAAGAGCAACATGAACGAGTCTGATGTCGTATGGAATGCTGAGAATGAGATACGCCTCTTTTATGCAATGAAGGGGCACAGACCGATTGGTAAGTGTTCTGCTCTCGAATCGCGTTGGACAAGTCTAACTGCGTCCGTTTCTCGTCTGCCTTCAGGTATCAACCGACATTTCCACATGTATTTCATCCTCGAGAAGTTCTCTTCGCTATTCAAGAAAGACGTTCATTCCAAAATCATTTGGAGTCATTTAGACACTCTCTACGACATGGGGGCACTGGTCAGTTGGCGGTGTTTCTTATCGCTGTGTTGGCAAATGTCAATCAACGAACAGTTTTTGTTTCTTTCTTTATTTAGAATGACAGTGACGAAACTCCCTTTCCGAACGACGACGTCGATTTCTGTTTGCCAGAGGAGCTCAGCCCGGCTGAGTGAGCCAGCGATAGTGAAAAACTGTCGCATACCGATTGCATCGTTTCGATATCGTTGAATTTGTATGAAGTTGCATATGAGGTGAAGCAATAATAAAAAAAAGAGGATAAGTAATTTGATAATGAATGGATTTGTATTTGGCGCGCTGTCTTGGCAGTCATTGGCCAGATGTCGCTCTCATCGGGCTTCGTTATCATTCACGTCTTGTCGAATCGGGAGTTCAGTTCTTCAGTTTGTTCGTGCCGTCGTCTCGTTTCGGTGGCACACAGACCAACTCGAGAGTGGTGATGAGGTGATGATCAGGATGGAACAGGGACGAGCACAGGACGATAATCACCGGTAATCAAGAGTTTCGTCGGTCCATCAGCGAGTCCGTGCAACGATCGTGGGTCAAGAATTATGGACATGATCACATCTCGATTAGTAGATTACGTGGTCATCGTCGGATTCGATCACGACAAGCAGAGTAAGTTGATCACATTCCAGAGTCACTCTGATCGTTGTCCTCCCGCATATCAGTTGTGCCCTTTGTTCGATGCGATACCGAGACTCTCAGTCCGAGACGTTCTCACGCATCGAGCTGCGATCCATTTGATTAGAATTAACAGCGATCGCAATTTACGTTCACATTCGCACCGTTCGCAACATGGACTCAATGCCCGAAGCAAGGTCGCCCCTCTCTTGCACGTCTCATTTCCGCTCGATTATCTCTGTTGCCAACACGCACATTACACCATTAATTATGTGTCCCGTCTCGTTTCTATTATGCTGCTTGACCGCTTTGTTTTTGCCATTAGACTGTCAAAATTGGTCGAAAATTGTTTTGCGCCCCAAGCACGACTCCGGATCGCGGCCAGATGCAAATCGTTCTGATAAACGCGAATTTCTAGTCACTATTCAATTAGCGAGTGATGCGAATTTGCATCATGCAAGACGCTCGCATGTAGATCGTGCATTGGACGGGTTGCAATTATTCGCGAGTGCATTGTTCGCGTGCATCAAACAGCTTGCGATCTTCATGTCGAAACCCGTTCTGGTCAGAGTTTGTCGAGAATCTTAGCTTGAGATTAAATACAGTAATCGTTGGGCGGAGGAGACGATGATGATCACTGCTTCGATGATCTCACTCGCTTGTTCCAGACTCGTAACCCGCGATGAACTCGCATTCATTATGCCTGGTTAATGAGAAAGTTCGACTGCAGTTCTCGACTTGCCTTCTCACGGCTTTGTCTTCAGTTTTGCTTTCTAAGAAAACTTCTTTTCTCACCATCATTATGAGCATTGTCGGTGATGTCGATGCAGACAACACGAATGTCAATTCACACACACAGGTGATTTCCTTTCTTAAATGTGCTCGAATTCTCCCACAGAATAGCGTCGCGCTAATTAAACAGAGTTCAGAATCGTGTTTATGATCGTGATCGTGAATACTCGCACAAATGCTTCGAATGAGTCACGACGTCTTTATCACACGCACTACTTTGGTCTGCGAAGTTTAATCAGTTAAGTCTGCGAATAGCCACTTTAAACTGCGCTTGGACACGTTCATTGTTGTGTTTTTCTGCCGCTAATCACGCCTCTCCATCCATGTCGTGCTGCATTTCATTGCTGGCTATCATTGGAATTCTGTAGTTAGTCAGTTTAGTTATTTATGCGATTTTTCATGGTCACCTGCCAGTCGCAATTGGCAGAGGAAACAGCACGCAGATAACCGAGATACTGTCGGGGTCGCAGACGAGCAGATTTGGACGCAAAACGTAGTCGAGACACTCATAAGCAAACTGTTGTATCACCTTCGCTCGTTTTTGTTCAGCTTCGCGCTGTAATTCCCCTTCTCTATCTGTCGGTTAATGAGCAAAAATAGAAAGGAATTCAATCGAAACCGCCGCGGAGTTTACAGGATCGTGATTTGATTCCCAAATCGATCACACTCGTGGGACAGCGGGACAGATGCAAAGAATTTGTGCCACTCTGTCGTTGCCGCGTATTGGCAGAGCAAATTTTGTCCTAAATAACTTGAACTCGTCCACTAACTAATCCGCAGTAGTAGTTGCACGCTCTGTATTCGCGCATCCCGGGAAATTGCTTAATGACGCGATTCCGAACCATGCACAGTATGCACGCAATACTGCCTAATTATTTATTTATCGGATGTTTTTTTAAACCTTCAACTGAACTTTCCAATGGCTTCAAGTATGACGACCGAGAGCGGATTTTTTTTGTTAGGAACAACTTTTTACTTTTACAAGATACAGCCCTGAGTCTAAGGGGATGTATGAACTAGAGGTCAAGGGTCACGTAGGCAAAAGTTTTTGTTAAAAAAACAACAATATCCGGCATGTTAGCACAATATCACAATAACAACAAAATTCGCGGTTTGGGAACAAAATCTCACAAATTGATGATACTGTTCCTGGTTTGACACCTTGAAACTTGGTTCTCATAAAAATATGTGGGTCTTATCTAATCGACAATGGATAATTGATAATCGATCGTCGATTTCCAGCAACCGATATCGATTATCGATAATCGCGTTTTGGTGTGGTTTAAAGCTGAAAATGAGTGATTTGTTAGCAGAAAATGCGCACAAAATGTATTTTTTAGCACAATATAACAATGATATTGAAAGGTATTTAATGAAAAAAATCAGTTCTAAATCAGTTCTAAATCCGTTCTCTGACGATTGAAATGGCATCGTTAACCTTTCCGTTACTTTTGGCTGACGCTTTCCTATCGTATTTCTCGCTGCTATGTTGACAGAAACACATAAAAAACTAAACTCGTGTTTCTCATCAGTGCGGTTGCACTGCCATCGCAACTTGTTTCTCAATTATTAAGCCATTTGCAGCGAACGATTCGCTATTACGTAAAAGCCATTACGAACCACCGAAGCTCTGTAATAATGCAGCTGAACACATTGCCGGCCTTTATTTCACGGTGAAGTGACTCGCACAATGGGCTCAATAACGTGTTACGAATTTTGATCGTGATCGCACTCTCCGAGCTCTATTTTGCTTGTTATTCCGGGAATTCTGCCAAAAGAAATCTGTTCAGATAATGGCGAGACGTAAGAAAAAGCAAACTGAGAGTTTAATAACTCGACGCCCTTTCTATCGTCAAAGTTTGGCTCACAAGTGATCAACATTGCAGAGAGCGTTGAGAGGAAAGAAAGTGATGAGGATGCCGCTGAGCTGTCAATGGACGACGTGCTGAAATCTATGAAGTCGAGTAGAGTGTAGTTTATTATTTCTCAAGGTTTCTCATGTCGATTTATTGCGTGCCTGCTTGTGCTCGTGCTAGCGTAGCATCAACCATTTCGCATGCAGTCTTTTAGCTTGTTATTATCAAACTGAGTGAGAAAGGAAGTGAATGTACTTGGAATGTACTTACTGTCTAGCAACACTAACACCAGAAAGTGCATCACGCAATGTATCGCTGGATTCACGTCTTTTTCAACTCATTGTTTGTATTATAAGGTCATTCCTTCAAAGATGCAGTGTGTTGTAATGTATTTATTAGCTTTTCGCACCGGAGATCATTCAGTTAGCTTATTTACATGAAATCGCATTTGTGATATTTGTAGCACTGGCGACATGTCATACTGGAGACGCTTCCCAGTTTTCGTGAATTTTCCGCGACAGAAAGTATGCTGAACTGAAAGCGTGTGACAGATGAAGTGTAGTGAGAGGCAAGAAACGCGAAAATGATTTTTGGCGGAGTTGTTCTCTCCCCGTCTTGTTCGCACCATTTTCCTCTTCATTCACGTTCAATTGCATTCCTTTCATGCCTGTTTTCCACAATACAGACGAACGAAACAATGCAAATTTTCCCTGCGCCGAACAAGCAGGTGCAAATTGAAATGATGGTCGCTAAACTTGATCTCTTTGGAGCACCGGCATATTTGTGCGATTACACTCATGCATCGGCATCTGCATTTTTCCCGATGAGTAGTGTTAAGGCCAATATTCTGATAATGATTTGAATAACATAATCAGAAAGGAAACCAGCCTAGCCTATCACGCTATCAAACTGTTTGCGGTCGCTGTGGGTTGATGTTGACAGCGCCAATCTAATTGTTTATCCACGGTTATTATGTATTTCGAAACAGCACAATTTGGCGCATTGTTTTGATATCCTCGTTTTTATTACGTATTAATTTGGGTTTGTTATTACTACAATTTAGGAGGAGGTATCAGGAAAACGATAAATATTTAGTGTGAATGTCAATCCGAAATAGTACTCTTCGATACTCGACTACGCGATTACAAAGTAATTGTATTGCACAGCTGAGTTGTTGAGTCTCGCGCGAAATGGTCTAATCTAGACCGTCTTGACATCGCGATCGTGGACATGTGGACGAGATTAGTTGATTATACGATGATTGTTGCATTTGATCATGACAAGCAGAGTGAGTTTCATCGCATTCTGTCGTCGCTGTTTTGTGTATCATGCATTGTGCATTCTCTAGTAGAAGTTCTCTATTAAGACATTGGTTCTTGAGCCGTTCATCGTGTACTAATTTTGTTTGTTTATTAACAGGAGGAGGTGTCAGTAAAGGAAAAATATTGCAGCGTTTTCCGGAAAAGGACTGGCCCGATACCAGCTTTATCGACAGCATAGAATTGGTAAGAATAAAATTCAATTTCAGTTCGACATCGTTGTTTATTCATGCCACTGTTTACCACCAACACTCATTGATTAACTATCTACCAATCAGTGACCTCAATTTCTTTGACTCGTTAACTTGATTAGTTAATCAAGCGACACGATCTCTTTCCTAATCTGTTAAATGGAGTTAGTCACCTCTTCAGCTGCTTCCGATTTTGCTGATAAAGTTCCAATGCATTTCCTCTGTTTCTCTGTGTCTGCAGTTCTGTTGTCCGCTAGGATGGAGACTGTCAACACAACTACAGCAACCAACATTCTTCGTGTTCGTCTTAACGGACATCGATGCAAATCGGCATTATTGCGCTTGTCTGAACTTTCACGAACCGATCGCCATGCAACCGGTGCGGCCCATGTACGATGAAGATCTCGACGATGACACGGCAAGCACAATCGAGAATCAAGTGTCGGCCACGCACCACTCGATTATGTACGCGCCGAAATGCTTGGTACTCGTATCGCGCTTTGATTACAAGGAGGTCTTGAAGGTAAAGAATTTGACTGGCACATAACTGACACTTTAAGTGATAATGTTCGCCCGCATGTGAGTGCCAGAAAATCACTAATTATCATGATTGATTTGCGTGTAGAACTGTCTCGGAATTCTGTACACGGTTCATGTCGATAATTTGGAGCTGGAGTCCTCAATGGAGACGTTGGTTGGTAACCTTCTAGCGTGTGTCGAGATACCACCGCCAGGTTAATTATCCATGATCATTTGAAGGCACACATTCGGATGTGTACTAATAACTAATTGATGTTTAGGCGGACCACAAGTGCGTTTCTCAATCGGTGCTGGTGATCGACAGGCATTGCAACCCCCACTAAGCTCAACTCTACCGGTCACTGGCACATCGGTGTATCAACTGTTCGAGCAGTTGGGAATTCACAACGTGGTCACTCTTTTCTGTGCGGTTATGACCGAACACAAGATCTTGTTCTACTCGCGAAGCTATTCCCGCTTGAACGACGCCTGTCATGCACTCACGTCGATGATGTATCCATTTAAATACAACCACATTTACATTCCTTTACTGCCATCGCAACTGATTGAAGTGCTCTCGACGCCTACACCCTTTGTGATGGGCGTTCATTCATCGCTCAAAGATGATGTGTCTGATTTGCTGGATGTGATCGTTGTCGACTTGGACGGGGGCTCAATCTTGGTGCCTGACTCGTTGAGAATACCTCGCCTTGATGAGCCATTGAATTCGCTGTTGATAACTCAATTGTGTTATGTGATTCGCCCGCAACTCATTCAAGCGGACGATGCGTTTCCGTCTAGTCAATACGAACCATCACCGCCTGTCATGCTGGTACGTGCAGCATTCTTATCGCTAATTAACGTGTTTACATGTTTTATTGTTTTTATACTATGTAGGACAAGGAGATTAGAGCAATTTTCTTGCGCATGTTTGCTCAGCTTCTTCAAGGGTATCATTCTTGTCTCACCGTTATACGAATTCATCCCAAGCCATTCATCACATTTCATAAGGCAAGAGACGATTTAACTTCGCATAGCTCATCATTATAATGAAATTTTAATTACAGGCTTCATTTCTTGGCCAAAGAAATTTAGTCGAAAGTGAATTCGTTGCTCGTCTTCTGGACTGCATGTTCTTCAATTCGTTCGTGCAAGATCGAGGTCCGCCTTACAGACCGTGTGATTTATTCGATGAACTTTATGCCTCGATGCAAGAGACTTTGCGCAGCGAGAATCAAGATGCCGAGTTGGTTATTCAGTACGTCAAGCAACTCGCTCAACAGCTGTGGCAGAATGAAAATCCAAGTCCGCAACCGTTAAAGCAGAAAATTCCTCAACCGACAGAAGGTGCTTTTACTCGCATTCATCTGCCGCCGTTTCCGGTAATCGACGCGGCCAAAGTGCACGAGATTATCGAAAACGAGACGATCAAGAAGGAAATTAGCGTCGAGAGTGATTCGCCAAATGCATGCTACAACAGACCTCGCTTCGTTCCTAACGGCGTCCCCATTCATCTTGTCAGCGATTACAGTTTCGGCAGCAACGATCTGATCACGAATTCAGCCAGACGCTTGGAAGTGATGCGCAACTGTGTTAACTGCATATTCGATAATAAGATTTCAGATGCACGGAAAACGTTACCAGCTGTGCTCAAAGCGTTGAAGAACAAAGCGTCACGTTTGGCGCTAGCTCGGGAACTGGCTGATCACGTTATCGGGAACAAAGCTGTCTTGGAGCACCAGCAGTTCGATTTGATCGTCCGGTTGATGAATTGCGCCCTCCAGCATGAGACGCACGTCGACGTGAATGGAGTCGCGGCTCATCTTCTTCCATTGGCGATGGCATTCTGTCGCCGACTCTGCACTGGCGTCATTCAATTTGCCTTTACATGCATCCAAGAACATCCCGTGTGGTCGAATCCGCAGTTTTGGGAGGCGACTTTCTATCAGGATGTCCAAAGAGACATTAAGGCTCTTTATTTACCGCAGTCAAAGTTGAGCACTACTTTGTCAAAGTCTAGTGAACAAGTGTCTTCAAGAAGTTCTACCGGTCCAGCGAATGGCTCATTATCCGGTGACGTCAAATATAATTTCGGTATCGAGCCCACAGCTCTCGATGTTGCCGCTGAACAGTTGAGCATCGCGTCGACGTTGAGTCAAGAGCAAATCGATGAGTACATGTCTAATGAAGAATCGACTGTTTTCAGTCAAGCCATACACTACGCTAATCGAATTGTTTCGATGAAAGTGCCATTGGATGCCAGTAATCAACGAATTGTGAAAAATGTGAACGATATCAGCGATACAAACAGTAACTTGACGGGAAATTCGCTCACTAACGGAAGTGACAACTTGAGCAATAATAATGACGATGAGAGCGGCTTCGAGGAAGATAACGGCAATGCAGGATTGACTAATTCCGAAATTGGTGCCGCTGTTGTCAAGTTCGTTTCGCGATTTGTGGATAAAGTTTGCACGGATAGCTCGGTTGCCGAGGAGCACATGAAATCACTTCATCAAATGATTCCCGGCGTGGTGGCCATGCAGATCGAAACACTCGAAGCGGTCTATCGCGAGAGCAAACGATTACCCCCAGTGATGAAGCCAAAGATTATTTCACCTAATCTATTGACCGGTGAAGAGTTCACTATGGAAGGACTGCGCTCTTATTTGATGGCCGATGGCAGAGAGGAAGGCATAGGTGGCAATGTCGGTGGACCAGTTCTGCTGCCAGCTGAGGGGGCCATTTTCATCACGAATTATCGCATCGTATTCAAGGGCCGACCCTGCGATCCATTCGCTTCTGAACAGAACGTGGTCAGAAGCTTCCCGATCGCAACGCTCACCAAGGAAAAACGATTCAACGTGCAAGCTATCACCTCTATTGAACAGTTCTTGCAAGAAGGATTGCAGCTGAGATCAAACACGTTTCAACTAATCCGAGTTGCTTTCGATGAAGAAGTCTCATCAGAAGCGATCGACAAGTTTCGGAAATTCGTCAATAAAGAGAGAGCACCGTCTAACATCTTTCATTTGTTCGCGTTCACATCTCAGTTGGCAATATCGCAATCGACGGTCTTCCAGCTGAAGTCAAAAGAGAAGAATGCGACTCTGAAAGGCCTCGCGAAGAGAACAATTCTGAAGACGGCCCAGAAAGCTGGCTTGAAGAGTAAACAGGGAAGGAAGAACAAGTATATAATCGAGGGCATTGGTCCAGGCTACGCAAAGACTCTCAGTGCATCGCCGATGCGCAGCCAAAACATTGACATCACTGATGATAAGTCTGTCGGCGATGATTCGTCACCATCCGAATCGCCACACCATCAGTCACTCTACATAACCACAACATTGCCTGCTTCGGCCGTTGCTCCACCAACCGCACCTGGACCATCCCATATCGTTGTCACTTCATCAATGAACGATGTGAAAACTTTGGAAAAGCTCACGGAGCTGAATTACGTAAAGGATTACCAAAGACTAGGTTTAGGATCGATCTCGTCGATAAGCTCATGGTCGTCATCACAGAATTCGTCTAGACTGCCACGAAGCGTGAGTGTCCTGGAGAACTTTAGAATATCATCGATGAATTCGAATTATTCGGTGACTCAGAGCTATCCCGGACTCGTTGTAGTGCCGTTCATGATAAGCGATGAAAGTTTGAGGAAGATATCTCGATGCTATAGACATTACCGTTTTCCGACCATCGTTTGGCGCCACCAGAGAACCAAAGCCTTGCTCGTGCGTGCGAGTTCGTTTCACGGCAAAGGAGTGACTGGCATGCTCAAGCAGCATCATCAGGCGTCCGCGATGACAACTGCCGGTCTGTCAACTAGTGGGGCCACCGAAACTTCTGCCGCTATCGAACAAGAGAAATACTTCAATGCGATCGTTAAGCTCACGCCGTCACATTTCATCAGGAATAACCATCACTCGTCTGCATTGAGTTTGTCTTCGGTTAGCGGATACGGAAATCCACCGTCGCATAATAATTTAGATTTCACTGTGTCCCTGCCGACTCCCGAATCACCGCGTCGAACTCTGGCTTCTGTGTCGTCGAACGCATTTCACCGCGCGATGAACACTTTACGATCATCGGGTGGAAAAAGCGCGTCTGGCACGACAATGGGCAGACAGTTCCAGGGCAAATTTAGGCATACTACATACAATCTTCCAGGACCTGTTGATGGGCCCCCTGTGGATCCCGAACGAATCTCCTGTGCTTCG
>JAGGCA010000302.1:58146-69877 GCA_022876805.1 Osperalycus tenerphagus | reverse complement strand
CATATAACATATAACATATAACATATAACATATAACATATAACATATAGAGTGTTCACCTCTTTATGTCTCGCACCCTCCGGGTCGGCACATTGTGCGAGACTTAGAGAGTTGCTCGACTTATGGAACTTGTATTTATTAAGCTCTGTTGATGTCCGGTCCAAGCGAAGGTGATCGACCTATGGAGGTGCTTGACATAAAGAGGTGAACACTGTAAATAGGATATAGAGTGAATTAATAGCCTGTTTTGGTCGCGTGTCTACTTGAATTGCACGCTCGAGTCACGTGACCAGCGAGTCATGCTTTCAGTATCGCGAGTCCGAGCGGCCGCTTTCCGGGCTAACTGCTCGATGCCCGCCAGCTGTTACCCGTACAGACATGGACAACACAGTCAGACCAGTGTTGGTCATCGTGCGACATCAACAGCGAAGGAAAGTGCTGCCAATAAGACGGGAAAGAAACGATTTTCGGACACGGTCCTCCTCCCGAGATCGACGTTCGCCATGAGACACAAACCGCAACTGGAAATCGACGTGCAAAAGGTGAGCTAGTTGATGCCTCCCCGAGAGTCTCTAACGAGTTGTTGGTCGATGCAGGACACCGAATTCGAGTCGCTCTACTCTCGACAGTGTCGCAAATCGTCTTTGGGCTCGTATTACCTGCACGACGGTCCTCCATTCGCGAACGGAAAACCGCATTTGGGACACGCCATCAACAAGGTCAGATGGGCATCGATGCACTCTCAACATCGCGATCAACTCTCTCTCATTCCAGGTACTGAAAGACGTCATTAATCGGTACAAAGTGTTGCTTGGCTATCGAGTAAATTTCGTGCCTGGTTGGGACTGTCACGGACTACCCATCGAACTGATCGCGTTGGGAGATGGTGATGGTGGCCGAGAGGCCATCGACGTGCGACGAAGAGGTAGCTCGACGGTGATTGTCTCGCATGTTCGTTAATATAACATTATGTTGTGCTTTAAGAAATCAAATTTTCTGTTTTGCAGCCAAGTCATTTGCTCAGTCAACCATCGTTGTGCAGAAAGAAGTGTTCCGAAGATGGGGCTTGATGGCCGATTGGAGCAATCCGTACTTTACGTACGAAACTGATTACGTGATGAACGAGATAAAAGCGTTTCATGTGCTCTACAAGAAAGGTCTCGTATTCAAGGACTACAAACCGGTGTTCTG
Source organism: Osperalycus tenerphagus (assembly GCA_022876805.1). Taxonomy (NCBI): domain Eukaryota; kingdom Metazoa; phylum Arthropoda; class Arachnida; order Sarcoptiformes; family Nematalycidae; genus Osperalycus; species Osperalycus tenerphagus. The sequence goes on along the minus strand of JAGGCA010000302.1, from coordinate 68,687 downwards.
GTCACCATGGAACGAAACGGCACTCGCTGAGGCCGAGCTTGAGTACAACGACAGTCATGTTAGCAAATCAGTGTTCGTTAAATTCAAGCTCGACAGTGCTCCTCTCATCGACATCGACAAGCATGGGGCTATCAACGCTCTGGTGTGGACCACAACTCCGTGGACTTTACCAACCAACCAGGCGATCGCATACAGTGAGAAGCACGACTACAGCTTGGTGAAAATGTCATCGCGCGATGAAGTTTTCTTGGTAGCCAGCGAGGTGATCGCACAGATCGAGCAAACCCTGAATCGCAAGTTCGAAGTCGTGGCCCCGATTCGTGGCGAACAGCTCGCACGGGCAACTTATCGCAACCCATTGCGTGGTGACAAATTACTGCCTATTCTTCCTGGCGATCACGTAACGATGACGAAAGGCACTGGTTTGGTACACTCTGCACCCAATCATGGGCACGAAGATTATACATTTGCATTGAAACACAACTTGGAAATCGACGCTGGTATCGTCGATAGCCGAGGTGTCTACACTCCAGATGCTGGTGAGCGACTCTGTGGCAAGTTTGTGCTCGATGAAGGCACAGAAACGGTGATCGATATGATGCGCGATCACGTCGTTCATCAAAGCGATTTTACTCATAGCTATCCGTACGATTGGCGAAGCAAGAAACCCATCATAGTTAAAGCAAGTCAGCAGTTCTTTCTCGACACGAACGCACTCAAATATTCGTGTTTAGAGGCCATCGAAGACGTTGAGTTCTACCCGAAATCTGCCAAATCTTCGCTGCAGGCGCAACTTATGCAACGTCCTCTTTGGTGCATTTCGCGGCAACGTGCTTGGGGAGTTCCAATTCCGGTGTTCTACCATCGCAGTGATTCGGAACAGACTAATCCAATTGTTAACGATCATATCATTGATCATTTATTGTCGCTCATCAAACTGCATGGTCCTGATTTTTGGTGGTGTCTACCAGAAAGCGAGCTCGCACCTAATATCGTCCTGCGGAAAAGTGGAGTCCAGGTGACCAGCGATGAATTGATCAAGGGAAGTGACATTTTCGATACCTGGTTTGATAGCGGATTGAGTTGGTTAAACGTCATGCCCGAATCTCAGCGAGCTGATTTGTATCTGGAAGGCGTTGACCAGATCAGAGGCTGGTTCCAGTCATCCCTCATTCTGAGCACGGCTCTTCGCGGTTTTGCTCCATACAAAGCCGTCTTCGTGCATGGTTTCGCTCTCGATCAGCGAGGTAGGAAGATGTCCAAGTCGCTCGGAAACGTGATCGATCCGAACGAGATCGTCGATGGAACGAAGAAATTGAGTGGTTTTGGGGCTGATGTGTTGCGATGGTGGATCGCGTTGCACGCTTGTCATCACGAGAATGTTCGCGTGTCCGAGACGACCATCAATGAAAGTTACGAGAACATCAACAAGATCCGTAACGTGTTTCGCTTTCTGATCGGCTCACTTAACGAGTTCGATCTCGACCGTAATCGTTGCGATGTCGACCAACTGCTTCCTCTCGACGCCTACATGCTGCACCTTCTGCACGAGTTCGCCACTCACATGAATGAGTTTTATGGCAATTATCAGTTCAGTCACGTTGTTTTGCGGAGTCTCAATTTTGTTTTCAATGACGTGTCTGCGTTCTATTTCACCTTGGTAAAAGACAGGTGAGTTGCGCTTATGAGTCGTTCAATTTGAGTTGATTACATACATAGATTAGTTGATTGGCATTTACAGTAAACACGCATTATCACATTTTACTGCGTTTGTTTTATTTCGCAGATTGTATTGCGATTCCAAGTTTTCGCTCACTCGTAGATCGTGCCAAACGTGCCTCTACCACATTGTCAATGTGTTGAGTCGCTGCTTCTTCCCCATCATTCCTCACATCGTCAAGGAAGTTCATCGTCATTACCCCGATCTCGGGAAAGGTAATCATCCTAAGTCACCCGTTCTGTTTTGCACAGAATGTTTTGTTCTTGTTAGACTTTGATGACAAGTCGGGATTCGGTAATGATTCCGAGTGGAAAAACGATGCGCTAGCTCGACAAATGGAGACACCTCTGGCCATCAGGAGCGCGATCAACAAGGGCATTGGAACGGGAAGCAATCTGCGTGCGTTTGATGCGTTCATCGATGTGCAAAACAGCGATGTGCTACAGGTGACATTTTATTATGTTAGTGATAAGGTCGTGACGCCTGGAATAACATTTCTTTATTTCTTTATTGTGTCGTCGTGTCAGATGTTCCAACAAGACTATCATTCAGTGGACTCTCATCTTTGCGAATTACTGCAAACATCTCGCGTGAACCTGACACACGGCAATGCCATTCAAAACGCGGAGAGCGACGGCCAGACGATCATCATCTCGGGCGCGGTAAATGAAGACCCGAAGACGGTGTTCGAAGTGGTTCTTCGACCAGCGAGAGGCGCATTTTGCTCGCGGTGCAGGATGTTCACCGCCGAGCGTGAAGGCGACCTATGCACGAGATGCGAGACGGTCTCGAAGATGTGATTAAGATACTTTTTCTTGCGATGCGCTGCGAGCAAAAATAGCTAAAGCTAGCAAGTTACTGTTCAGGGGATCAATAAATGCTCGACCGAGTGCTACCTACCGGCAGCTTAACTTTGCGCGCTAACGAAATGCGATCTATCAAACATCAGACCGACATTTGTTCGTTGAGTCTAGTTTCGATTTATGTTCACATCGTCAAATTTCGTCTCGACAATGATTCAATTGACTCTTCGCGTTGCCCATCCGCGTTCCAGCATCGGCATCGCATCATTTAAATGTCCGACTTATCTAAACAATCCGTTCTTGCTCAGGGATCACAGTCTCTGAGAATAGACGCACGAAAATAGGTTTAGGCGAGCCAAAATCACTAAACATAAAGAGAGCGAGGAGAGGAAAGAGAATAGCGAGGACAGAGACGAGATGAAAACATGTCGCAAACAAATAACAAGTAAATTTCGGCGAAACGAGCGGCCGAATCTCAAGAAATGAGTGACACTCAAACCGAATAAAGTAAGTTTAACAGATGGCCATTGAACTGACATTTCATCTAAACAATTGCGAAGGAGTCACAGAGCTAACTAATGCAGAGTGCATCAAATTTCGGCGAACAAGTTTATGTAAACTTGCTCGACACCGATTCATCGTCGGTCGTCCAATCAAGTTCATATTAACAAGTCCAAGCTCGACAGTATTTAACGGCTGGACGCCACCGTTCAATCGTCGCGTCCTTCTAGTTGCCGTTCTTGATTTGTTTTGTGTCTGCCAGTCAACTCATCGCCTAGTTAGAAGCCCGAATACATCGAATCGTCGCCCTCGTGGTCATCCAGTGTGATGGCCGTGGTGGTCTACTCGACGAATGTCCCGTTGGTCGGTCGTCGGTTGTCCGCTCGTCCTCTATGACGTCGCCGTTACACATCGTTATCGTTGGGCAACATTCTGGTCATCCCATTCCGAAAAGTGCGAGCGCTGCGTCGCACTCGGGAAGAATCAAAGTGGACCGAGCAGTTGGCAACATGCATCGGTGGTGCCTACATTAATCGGACCATCATCGATCAACACGAGACGGACTAACTGACTATGTAATACCTTTTCTTATATATATATATAACCTCTTGAGATCGGTTCCTGGCATGTAAACCAGCTATACCAACAAATATTTGACTAGTTACAAAGGTGTAAAATTTTCAATTTTATGCCCTCTTGCTAATATAGATCTCCAAGCTATGTAAATGTAAAATGTGATGCGAGGATGACTAAAATTAAAGATTCTAAAATATCTATTTATATTTATTTATATGCGCCAATATTTAACTATGCGGAATCTTAGAAAGGTGCATCCGAACACTCGATGTGTTATCTCAACCATTTTGCACTCGCGATGATGACTTTTCAACTCGATTTCACCATGCTTCATATATCCTCCGATATGTCCGTGATGGGCGCGACAGGGGTGATCGTGAATCTCGTCCCGGATCGCCGTCGCGTCGATGGCCACACACTGTAGGAGTGAAGAAAAATGAGACGAGCACGTATTGAATTGCGATTATTAAATTGCGATTGAGCTCACCTGTAAGGCGCGTGTTCAGTCGACTGCAGTGACCGCCTCAACAATGCGCTACTTCTTCGTCGCTGACGATCTTCCAGAGCAGTTGGCCGTAGACCTCTCATTGGCATTTCGTCGTTGTTGTTCGCGTTGTTGTTACTATCGTTGGCATTGTTATAGTTCAGTGTCGGGACGGGAATTGAGCAGACATCAACCACTGATTCTCGACGCTGGCCAGGCTTTGAAACGTACGTCATAAATTGGATGACCTTTCTAACAAATTATTGCACACTTACGACTAGGTTCGATACGATGTGCATAGCTCGACTCGTTCTTCTGGTAGGCGCGCCATCACCAGGACGCAGACTGTGACGATGACCACTTTCGATGTCGAAGATGGACGATGCACGTCGCGACATGGTGCTCCTGCGACGCCCTTGATCTTGTGTGATGCCCACGGTGCTCAATCTGTGAACCATGTTCACCTAAGTCAAGTTTCGGTTTCTTAGAAGTGCAAACATTTCCAAGTTCCGGTAGTCCCACCTCTGGTGTCTGATTTTGCGTCTGCTTCAGAATTGTCTGGTAGACCTCATCCTGCTCAACATCCTGCACTATATCTTGCAATGTCTGCAGCTGTGTCACCTTCGCCTCCGGTTTATCGCTGAGTAATTGTTTCACATCCAAGCCAGCGATATCCTAAAACAGTTAGTCGAATGATTTTCTGGTCTCGTTTCCGATCCGACGAAAATCGAGAATGCAACTCACAGCCCATTCTCGGAGAAATTCATGTCCCATGTTTTCGGCTTCGGCTCCTTGCATCGATTTATTGTAGTCTCTGGCGATCTGTTAAAACAAACCATCTTGAGAAATGGCGAGCTTGGCAGCACACAAAATACCTTCAAGTCCTCTTTGAAGAACCTTCTAGTTGCAGGTGCCATACTCGAAAGTGGCGCAACTTCTTTAATCTGCGAAGAAAACAGTTCTTATTATTGACATGCCACTTATCAGTGTCATCTTGACATTCTTACCCTGAGCAGAATGCTGGCAGCGAAGAAAATGCAGATGACGTTGACGAAGAAGAGCCCGAGACTGACGATGCCGAGGATGGCACATTCTTCGGCCATGTTATACGAGTACCAAACGGTGTACTTTTCGTCTGGCTGAAGAGCAGGTCGTAGCATAATTGAGACACCATTTCGATTAAATTCTGTTGGTTCTTGGCCGATTGCGTAAAGTGTTTTTAGTGTCGCGAAAGCCCATAAAAGACCCTGAATTGTGATTGCAATTATGATTATGTTAACTGATTATAAGCGCTCGTGAATCATAACACGCTCATTCTTACAGCATTGACACACGGCGGTAATAAAGAGGCCGAGATTGCAACGCCGACCAGCGATGCTTGATTGCCGCCCAGGATCGACACGGCCACGGCCGCGCCTGAAGGTAGAGCGGTCAGCATGCCGATCCACAAGATGCGAGATCTTCCGCGTCCGGTCATCTCGTCTGTGGGCCAGACTGACTCGGAATTCCACTGTTTGGTGAAGTTGAGGCACGCGAATCCGTATATGTAGCCGAAGAGGATGCATATGGAGAAACCGATCAGCGCGTTCCTGATGCCCATGTTCCTGAGTGGCACGTCCCGAATCAGAGCGCCGAATGTCATTGCCAGGATCGGGCCCTGGAAGTACATAGTTTATAGTGATTCCGTGATAATCTACCTGGGCCAAGTCGCGTGCCTTACCATGAGAGGCGAGACGAGCATCGAGGCGACCGTGTTGACGACACTGTTGTCCAGAAGTCCCATGGCCGCGATCCATGCCGCAAATACGAGGTAGCAGAAAAAGTCAAATGTCAGTTCTGCCCCGCTCTCGACACTGCTCACCACCTGCGATCACATCCAGGACAGGGGTTAATATCGAGTGTGAATCTAGACTGCGAGTGAGGGAAGTGTTCGTTCCTTACTTGGGCAACGGTCAGTCTAGCCGTCACAGAACGCAAAAACTTCTCCTGCGTATCTTTGAAGCCATTGATCTGTTTCTTATTGACGTCCATACCACTTTTGGTGTATTTGTTCGGCTCTTCGGTGATCGGGTCGAGCCCATCCAAATCATCTTCCTCATTATCGAGATCATTGTGATTTTGATTGTGGTGTGTTGGGAAATTCACGGCAGCATCCATGTCCGAATGATGATTTAAACGGCTAACATGAAGATTAAGAACAGCCAACTTACAACGATAAACCTACGAATTTAGACTCTTTTCGGAAAAGAAGAACACATCGCGAGTCACACACGTAATGATATAGACTGCGAGTAGAGCACGAATTTATATTGGACAAAAGTGGAGAGGAGGGGAACTATTAAATTAAGCGTGAAGATAAGGTGAGAAATGAGAGCAACGAACACGGAGAAATTTGTCAATTGGACATGTAACCTGAATGATCGTTCGTATCGTCACTCCATTGGAAATGTTGAAATTTGTGGCGAAAGGACGACGAGGTGATCACGAACGAATCATCACCGCGACCTTGTAACAACATTGGATTGGGTTCGACTTGAGAACACTGCACGCCAGTCACCGAGAAAGACTAACATTAATTTATATATCGTTGTTTCAAGCACGTATCTTGTCATAAGCACGCAAATATCACACACATTAATGAAATCAATGAATGAATGATCACAATGATCACAATGATTACACAAATGATAACAGATTCGCGAAATAAACGCAATTAATGCAGGTTCAGGACTTACCTCAAATGCTGCCGCCTGACTCGAATCGAACATCAGGACACACACTCGTGAGAGGCCGTCATCAAGTGGAAAAGATATTAAGCGGTTAGATAGAAGACTGCAGATTACAGAAATACTCGATCGAAGATATCGATATGAGTAATCGGTGAGGCCAGAGGAAACTGATACCAATTCTAATTGCCATTCTAATCGCTATCATTTAGAGCAATTTTCGTCTTTCAATTACTTGTCGCATGGCATGAGTTCGTTAATATCTAATATCGATGAGATTCGAGTTATTAAACATGCAAACGACCCGTATTTATTTCGCGTACAGAATTCATAAATTCACGTTTCGGTGTTACACTGGTAATTTGGCGTGTCGATTATGATTCTGATTTATGACGATTATGATCTCTTGTAATTAATTAATAATGACAGCAACTATCGTTGTCAATCATTAACTGCCATATTTCGCATTCACACGTATCTATCAATTAGACAACTCCATTTGCTTCATTTGAGGACTTCACTTGATTTGAAGTGAAGTACAGAGTGCGGCATTGCGTAATTCTAAACGATTTCTCCCGCCGATCGCGCCATCTGTGGACTGGAGTCAGAAATTGAAAATAAATCAATAATTTCAATAAATCTGTTCATAATAAGCTGATAGATAGGATAAATAGTGAATAGGATTTAAATCCAATCCTCTTTACTCAATTGAGCAATAATTATCGATGCGAGTCTATCAGACACTGATTCGAGTGACACAGTTAATTTGAGATCCAGAAATAGTTGGGCTTCTTTGCACATCGCTCGGCACTCTTCCTCGTGAGCTTGGAAACCCAGCGAATTGTCCAACATGTCCTGCAACTGCTTGCAGTCGTTGCTGCTCATGGGGAGTGTCGTGTCGGCAGATCGGTCTTGTACGCATTGATATATGATGGCCGCATGGTAAGCAGACGAGCGCGATGCACCGTCAACTGGTCAGCCAAGTACAGCGTTCGCTAGAAGAGAAACAAAATATTAGTAAACAACAACTAGCATGCACATAACGACTCACGTGTGACCCGAACTTGTACAGCGAGGCGATGTCGAGGCCATGCGGGTCTCCATCGACGACCGTTTTTCCATTGAGGGATGGAGGAATGTAGGGAGATCGAACTCGTTGTGGAGGCCGTTGACGAAGAACAGGGTGCCGAGGTCTAGGTACCCACGACCGGTGACTCGAGCAGCTAATCAATGCCGTCACTAATAAGTCTTGCATGACCGCTTCACTCTCGACAATGAATAAGGCTCGTGCCTCGGTCTCCAACTTGCTGATTCATCAGCGTGCTGTGAAAAATGCGCACAAAAACGATTAGAGCAGAACTAAATCAGCCAAATTCACCTTAGATGCCACCGGACAATCGATTTTGGAACGCGTTCCCATGTCGGTAAATGTGAGAGGACGGAGAACAACACCTTTGGTGGTACCACCTCGCAGGGCCAGGTCGAGTGGGGACACGTTAAGATGGTGAAGAAAAATGTTTGCGCGATGACCTTGATTGTTCGTGTTAACAGAATTGCCGCTCCGGTAGTTCGCTCGAATGGCGCCAAACTGAGGCTGCGCTGTGACGGCAACAATCAGATCAGCGATGCGAGCATTTGCAAACCGGCAAAGTGTTAAGTGATCAAGTGGAACCGCTAAGATTCTTCTGCTCGTGTCCTTGTCCTTGTCCTTGTCCACTCGTGACCGTCGCACCACCACCATTTACCATCCGCGTCGTCACCGCGCTCACATCAATCGGCTGTTGAGATGGTCTATTACCGATATCTGTCCGACCAGCAACTCAGCAATTTCGAACACTACAAATACAATTCGATAGACACGAGCCCGCTGAGCAGGTAATCAATTAACCACAATGATGGTAATGGTAATGAGTTCTCTACACTGTTGTCGAAATTTGTGGTGTCAGATATGTGATGCACCCGTTCTGGAACGCGATCGTGAAGATTGTGCCGCGTTGGATTGCACCCAACGTGCTGACGTTCACTGGCTTCATGCTGACTGTTGCCAACGCGCTCATTCTCTGGACGTATGTCCTAATCTTTCTCTTCGAGCTGTTGCCACCTTGCTTATTATTCTGGCGTTTTAGGTACGACTCGGAGTACTACGCGAGCAGTGACATTTCCTCATCTCCATCGGTGCCACACTGGGTCTGGCTGGTGTGCGCCGTCAACCTTTTCCTGGCACACACGCTCGACGGCATCGATGGCAAGCACGCGCGAAGAACCAAGTCCAGCGGACCGCTCGGAGAGCTGATGGATCACGGATTAGGTGAGTTGCCCACCGGGACTCAATTGAACCGAACAAACTCTACTGGTGCTTCACAAGTTAGATCGATTCGATCCTCAACGAATTTCCTCCTTCCTCCCTTCAGATAGCTGGACTTCGCTCTTCATACCGTTCTGCATCTACTCGCCCTTCGGACGCGCAGACTACAGTTTCGGCCCGTTTCGAGTGCTATTCATCTTCTGGACCATATTCCTTACCTTCTATTTCTCTCACTGGGAGAAATACAACACGGGCGTCTTGTATCTCCCATGGGTAATTTGGAGTTTCAAGTTTAGACAAGTGTAACTCGAACTAGCATATTCTTGTTCTTGCAGAGCTACGACGCGTCACAGTTGGCGCTTTTCGTTTTGTATATCGTCACATTTTGTAGGTCGTATAGATATTGGAAATTCACTGTGCCCGTCATCAACGTGCCGGGTTGTCAGCTATTCGAAATTGCCTCGTATGGTCAGTTCGAGTTTCGCAATTTATCGCTCACACTGATGTACTCATCGCCTGTAATTTTTTCTCTGTTTCTAGTTGGCAGTTTCGGTCTTTCTCTTCCGATTACTCTCTACAACGTGTACGTATTTTATTAATTATTTTGACATGATTAATCTCATAAACGCAACCGCTTGGCTCACTACCGCCGCTACGGACTGCGTCCCACTGCATTTGGCGCTAGAAGTGAACAGCAACGAGACTCGCTAAACTGGTCGATATATGTTGGCATTAAACGCGAAAACCATTCCAAAATCTTATGTCAATGTTCATTAATTTGCCTGTCATGAACTTTATTAGATACGACACTTTGAAGACGGGCCGCAGCAAGCAGCCGACCAAGTGGGAAGCGATTCGGCCACTCGTACCTCTATTTGTTCTGTTCGTAGTGACCACGGGCTGGGCCGAATTCTCCCCGAGTGACGTCCTCTCTCGAGATCCGCGGGTCTTCTACTTCATGGTTGGAACCGTTTTCTCGAACATTGCGGTGAGTAAAGCAATGCTTATCTGCTATCGAGAGCGTTTCATTGCCCGAGTTCTTCTCCCGTTGACAGTGCCGACTGATAGTGAGTCAAATGTCGAACACGCGGTGCGAGGCGCTCAACTGGTTTTTGGTGCCACTTTCACTCACGGTGCTGGCAATATTCACGATGCCGTCGTTGGTCAGCACGGAGCTGTTCCTCCTGCGTCTTCTCACGCTGCTGTTCGCGGTGGCGCATATCCATTACGGTGTCTGTGTCGTGCAGCAGATGTGTGACCATTTCCGAATAAACTGTTTCTCGCTCGAAAAGCGACATGGCTACAAGGACTACACACTACTCAACAATCACGTCAATCACAACCATAACAGCGTCAATTCAAAGTGAAGATCGAGATGAAGATAACATGGTAGTGACGACGGCAATTCGTCTCAATGATGTGTTCA
>JAGGCA010000302.1:27549-41803 GCA_022876805.1 Osperalycus tenerphagus | reverse complement strand
AATCCCATAGAAGACTTGTATTTAAAACTATATAAATAATTCGAGATCGACACCTGATCCATATATGGTCAAACAAATTTAAAATTCTCATTAAAATTAATTCTGATCAAGTGGAACTTGATCAAGTGGGAATTTATCTAACCAATACCAGCGTTTGTTATCTGTTTGCACTCTACATGCTTATCTCCTATCTTATTAGACAACGCTTCCCGCAATGCTTTACTGCTGCATTCATTGCCATAATACCATAATTTTAAACATGGTCCACTAACGACAACTTGAAATATTGAAATGCCAAGAAAATTACTCTGCTATTATTCAAAGAAATGCAATGCATTCGATATGATCCGCTAAATAAATGTAGTTAGAATTAACGGATCATCGTCGATCGAGCTATTAAGTGAGCTGAGCGCGCGCATAGCAAGTCACAGTGCCAGTTGGAAAACAGGTTCGAGGACAAGTTTGCAATTGGAACCCGTTCAGCAAGGGCAAGGTGAGAGCATCTCGAATTTCGCGATTAAGATCTTCACTTTGCAGGTGCGAGGCGAACGAAAGGAGGAATTCCATCACGCTCGCTATTCACGTGCTTTTCATGCTGTCGACGATTCTCAAACTTTGCTCATCGTTAAGCGCTTCTTTGCCAGACTGTAGACCAGCACTTCCAGATAGTACACGAGCTGGACATTGGTATCGAAATGAGTGCGTTCCTCGTGCTCCAGAATGGTTCTGTCTTTCAGGGAAAACTTTTCGGTGCGGCGACTAACGTTACCGGCGAAGTGGGTAAGTTAACAATCAATCAATCAATTCCGGTGTACTGCCATTTCATGCTTCATTCTTATTCGTTTAGTTTTCCAGACCGGGCTCGTTGGCTATCCGGAAGCGTTGACTGATCCGTCTTACCACCGACAGATTTTGACATTGACCTATCCGCTAATCGGCAATTATGGCGTGCCGAGTCCAGACGAACATGATGAGAACGGACTCTTCAAGTATTTCGAGTCGCACCGCATTTGGGTGGCCGGCCTGGTCATCGGCGAGCTGTCCAAGGAGCATAGTCATTGGAATGCGCACCAGTCGCTCGACAAGTGGATGCGTGACCACAACATTCCTGGTATCGAAGGCATCGACACGCGGCAGCTCACCAAACAGATTCGCGTGCATGGCACTCTGCTCGGGAAAATAATCGTCCACTCGATCGAGAGGGCTGATTTAGTATCATTTGAAGACCCCAACAAGCTCAATTTGGTTGCTGAAGTGTCCACCAAGCAGCCAAAAGTGTTCAACGTCAATGGCTTTCCTCGTATTATGATTGTTGATTGCGGCGTCAAATACAACCAGATTCGGTCATTCGTAACGCGAGGTGCTCGAGTCGAACTGGTACCGTGGAACCACTCATTCGCTGATCACGCCAAGGACTTCGACGGTCTGTTCATCTCTAATGGCCCAGGTGACCCGACTTGCTGCACCGAAACCACGAGTCATATCAAGAAGCTGTTGTTGTCGGAGGACAGCGCCAAGCCAATATTCGGCGTCTGCTTGGGTCACCAGTTACTAGCATTGGCCGCTGGTGCTGGCACTTACAAGATGTTGTATGGCAATCGTGGCCACAACCAGCCGTGTCGCTTTCTCGACACCGGCCGGTGTTGCATCACGTCTCAGAATCAGTGAGTTGAAATCTTTTCCACGTGGAATGTTCGCTTCTCATCGCCACGTGTTTTTTATTGCTAGTGGGTTCGCTGTTAACCGGAAGTCTCTCGATGGCGACTGGATCGAGCTCTTCACGAATGCCAACGACAAGACAAACGAGGGAATTGCTCACAAATCGAAACCATTCTTCTCGGTACAATTTCATCCGGAACACTGCGCGGGACCTGAAGACATGCAATTTCTCTTTGATATCTTTCTCGATTGTGTCACATCGTACCTGGAAGGTGTCAACAATATATCCATTGTTCAACGCATTAAGTCTCACATGAAGATTACCATTCCGGGACCAACTACCGAGAAGTACCCACGCAAGGTGCTCATTCTCGGCTCTGGAGGACTCTCCATTGGCCAAGCAGGCGAATTTGACTACTCAGGCACTCAAGCAATTAAAGCACTTAAGGAGGAGAAGATTCAAACGGTACTCATCAATCCCAACATCGCCACCGTTCAGACATCACCCGGTCTTGCGGATCGAGTTTACCTCTTACCGATCACCGCAGAATATGTCACGGAGGTGATCAAATCCGAGCGACCGGATGGCATACTACTGATGTTTGGCGGGCAGACCGCCCTGAATTGCGGCATCGAACTCCAGAAGCAGGGTGTTTTCGAGAAATACAACATTACCGTGTTGGGCACGCCAATAAGTTCTATTATCAACTCGGAAGACCGAAAGATATTTGCCGAGAAGGTGGCCGAAGTCGGTGGCAAAGTCGCGCCAAGCAGGGCAGCGCATTCCGTCAATGAAGCTGGCGAAATCGCTGAAGAACTTGGTTTCCCGATTCTCGTTCGAGCTGCTTATGCTCTTGGTGGTCTCGGGTCAGGTTTCGCGAACAACGAAACTGAACTAACCAATCTCGTTAGTCAAGCGCTATTCCATTCTCCGCAAGTGCTCCTGGATCGTAGTCTTAAAGGCTGGAAGGAGGTCGAGTACGAAGTTGTTCGAGATGCATACGATAACTGCGTGACTGTGTGCAACATGGAGAACGTCGATCCACTCGGCATCCACACTGGCGAATCGATCGTCGTGGCACCCAGCCAAACACTTACTGACCGCGAGTACAACGAACTTCGCACGATGGCTATCAAAGTGGTCCGTCACCTTGGAGTAATTGGCGAGTGCAATATTCAATACGCACTCAGTCCAGAAGTAAGTATCGTTTATTTCCGTTAATAGTGAATTAATAATAACTTATTAATATGAATTCGCATTCTTCCCAAAGTCGGAAGAGTTCTACATCATTGAAGTGAACGCACGTCTGTCGCGAAGTTCTGCACTAGCTAGCAAAGCCACAGGTTACCCGCTGGCTTACGTGGCCGCCAAATTGGCACTCGGAAAATCACTACCGGAGCTCATCAACAAAGTGACTGACTCGACAACGGCGTGCTTCGAACCAAGTCTGGATTACTGTGTCGTCAAAATTCCTCGATGGGATCTTGGCAAGTTCACCGGCGTGAGTCACAAGATTGGCAGCTCGATGAAAAGTGTTGGCGAAGTGATGGCTATCGGACGCAGGTTCGAAGAAGCGTTTCAGAAGGCTCTGAGAATGGTTGACGAGACTGTTGTTGGATTCGATCCGTATTTGAAACCAGTCAATGACGACGAGCTTCAATCCCCGACCGACAAGCGCATTTTCGTACTTGCAGCGGCACTCAAACAGAATTACTCGATTGACTTACTGCACGAGCTGACAAAGATCGATCGATGGTTCCTCTACAAGTTGAAAAACATGATCGACTACCAAACGTATCTGGAGTCATTGCAGTCGAATTCGGAGCCGTGCACGCCAGATGTGATTCTGGAAGCAAAGAGACTCGGATTTTCGGACAAGCAAATTGCGCAATTTGTCCAGAGTACAGAATTCGTCATTCGCAAATTACGTCTGGAACACAACATCTTGCCGTACGTAAAGCAAGTGGACACGGTCTCTGCAGAATGGCCCGCAGCGACCAATTACCTCTACCTGACATACAACGGATCTGAGCACGACATCAACTTTCCCGGTGACTCAGTCATGGTTTTGGGCTCGGGTGTTTATCGCATCGGTAGTTCAGTCGAGTTCGATTGTTGTGCCGTTGGCTGCGTCAATGAACTGAGAAAGATGGGCAAGAACACGATTATGATCAATTACAATCCCGAAACTGTTAGCACGGATTACGACATGTGCGATAGGCTGTACTTCGATGAAATCTCGTTTGAGACGGTAATGGATATTTACAATCTCGAGAACCCGCTTGGTATCATCTTATGTATGGGCGGCCAGCTTCCGAACAACATCGCCATGGACCTGCATCGACAACAAGCACGTATTCTGGGAACTTCGCCGGAATCAATTGACAGCGCCGAAAATCGGTTCAAGTTCTCTCGCTTGTTGGACAACATCGAAATTTCACAGCCTCGATGGAAAGAGCTGACAAATGTTGAAGCAGCGAAAAAGTTCTGCAATGAGGTCAACTATCCTTGCATCGTCCGTCCATCATACGTGCTGAGTGGAGCAGCGATGAACGTCGCTTTTTCCGACCGCGATCTCGAGAAATATCTCAGCCAAGCAGCTGCCGTGTCCAAGGAATATCCAATAGTCATATCGAAGTACATCAGCGACGCGAAAGAAATCGACGTCGATGCTGTAGCACAAGAAGGAGAACTCATCTGCATGGCCGTTTCCGAGCACGTCGAGAATGCCGGTGTCCATTCGGGTGATGCAACGCTTGTCACCCCGCCGCAGGACTTGAATAGCGAGACTCTGGCCAGGATCAAGATAATTTGCGTAGCGATTGGTAGTGCACTTGAAGCTGATGGCCCGTTCAACATTCAATTGATCGCTAAAGATAACCAACTTAAAGTGATCGAGTGCAATCTCCGCGTGTCTCGATCGTTTCCGTTCGTGTCCAAGACGCTCGACTGCGATTTTGTGGCAATCGCGACTCGTGTCATCATGGGCGACAAAGTCGAACCAATAGATGTGACGTTTGGCAATTACAAGAATCCATCGACTGGAAGCCTGAAACGTGTCGGTGTGAAAGTGCCACAGTTTTCGTTCTCGCGATTAACTGGCGCAGACATCACTCTCGGTGTCGAGATGGCCAGTACTGGAGAAGTGGCCTGTTTCGGAGAGAACAGATACGAAGCGTACCTGAAGGCGATGATGAGCACTGGGTTTAGGATCCCGAAGCGGAAAATCGTCTTGCTCTCTATTGGAAGTTACACTCACAAGGAGGAACTCAAGCCGAGCGTGAAGACACTGCTCAAAATGGGTTACAAGGTAAGGATGTGTGTTTCATTAAATCGCCGGGTTTGTGTCATGTGTCACTGCTGCTCAACACACCATTTTGTCTAACTCTAATTGTTATTCGTCTTTGTGGGTTACAAGATCTACGCCAGTTGGGGAACCGCCGATTATTACAACACTAAAGTCAAAGGACTGCCGTTCGGCGAACCGATCGAGCCGATTGAGTGGCCATTCGCCGAAGTTGGCAGCGAGGGAACAACGCAGAGCGAGATCGACCGAATTGCTCAGTACCTGTCCAGGAAAGAATTCGACTTGGTTATTAATTTGCCAATGAGAAGCAGTGGAGCGAGAAGAGTGTCGACGCTGGGATATCGGACCAGACGATTTGCTGTTGACTACGCCGTTCCGCTCATTTCGGATGTCAAGTGTGCCAAACTGCTCGTTGAGGCCCTCAAAACAGTTAATGGCATGCCGCCCGTATCGACTCACATCGACTGTCTGACCGCTCAAAAGATAATTCGTCTGCCGGGCTTGATCGATGTTCATGTTCACCTTCGTGAGCCTGGTGGCGAACACAAGGAAACTTTCGATTCGGGCACGGCTGCTGCTCTTGCTGGCGGTGTGACGCTGGTCGGTGTGATGCCGAACACGAATCCACCAATCACTTGCCAGGAAAGCTTGTCCACTGAACAGAATTTGGCCAATATTGGTGCTCGCTGCGACTATGGACTCTTCCTCGGCGCCACCTCTACCAACGCCGAATTGGTGGCCAACTTAGCAAAGAATGGCTCAGTTTTAGCGTTGAAGATGTATCTCAACGATACTTTTGGTCAGTTGTGCATGCCGTCCATGAACGACTGGGTGAAACATTTCGAAGCGTGGCCAAAGAATGTCCCGATTTGCGTGCATGCCGAGAGTTGCACCACTCCGGCGGTCATTCTTCTCGCGAAACTCTACGAGAAGCACGTCCACATCTGTCATATTGCCAGAAAAGAAGAGATCCTCATCGTTAAGAAAGCCAAAGAACAAGGAATCAACGTCACTTGCGAAGTGTGTCCGCACCATTTGTTCTTGTGCGACGAAGACCTCGACAAAATCGGACATGGTAAAGGCCAGGTGAAACCGCGTCTGCAGTCGAAACGTGACCAGGAAGCGTTGTGGGCGAATCTCGATGTGATTGACTGTTTCGCTACCGATCACGCTCCGCATTTGCTCGAAGAGAAACTCAGCGAGAAGCCTCCTCCTGGTTTCCCAGGTCTCGAAACGATGCTGCCTCTCCTGCTAACGGCTGTCAATGAGGGGCGTCTCACCATTGACGACATCGTGAAGAGACTCTATGTGAACCCAAAGAAGATATTTCACCTGCCTGATCAGCCTGAGACGTATATTGAGGTCGATCTAGACGAAGAGTGGATAGTGCCTGATGCGATGCCCTTCTCCAAGGCCGGGTGGACGCCGTTTGCTGGAAGAAAAGTTCGTGGCAGAGTCCGACGAGTCGTTCTTCGTGGTGACGTTGCGTTTGTCGATGATCGCGTGCTGGTCCCACCTGGATATGGAAAAGAAGTTGTTGCCAATGTGGCGAGTGTAGTTGCCGTGACACCAATTGTGGATCGCGTCATCCAAGTCCCCGACCACATCCCGACACCATCGTGTACCATCGACAAATTACTGGCCACTCCGATTGCTGGCCAGGCCGACATTACGCCAAAGACGACACCGACGGGAGGTGCCGATATAATCAGGAAGGTGACAGCGGAACAGCATTCGCAAATATTACAAGATCTGGGCATCTCTGAGTTGCCGCAGCAACAGAAGGACCAAACATCGAAACTTGCCGCGACCTGCTTGACCGTGGCAATCAGCAGCCCGCCACCGTCGCGCAAAGTTTCGCACTCGCCCTCCCTGCTGATTGACGCCACTCTGCGCGGATGTCACATCATCACAGTGGAGAAGTTCACGCGCAACCAGCTGCACTCTCTATTCAACCTGGCGCACCATTTCCGTGTGCACGTGCAGAAGGAGCGTCGTATCGAGCCCATCCTCAGTGGCAAGGTCATGGCCTCGGTCTTCTACGAAGTTAGCACCAGGACGAGCTGTTCGTTCACTGCCGCTATGCTCCGGCTCGGTGGCCAAGTGGTGCACATGGCCGAGTCGACCTCATCGGTGAAGAAGGGCGAAACCTTGGAAGACACGATCGCCATCATATCCGGATACAGCGATGTGGTCGTCATCAGACACCCGCAGCAAGGCGCGGCTGCCAGAGCGGTGGCCATCAGTCGAAAGCCGGTCATTAACGCGGGCGACGGACCCGGCGAGCACCCGACTCAGGCACTGCTTGACGTGTTCACCATTCGCGAGGAGATCGGTCGCGTCAACTCGCTCGTCATCACGCTGGTCGGCGACCTGAAGAATAGCCGCACCGTGCACTCACTCGCCCGACTTCTCACCCACTACGAAGTCGAGTTGCGTTACGTTGCTCCTGAGGGTCTCAACATGCCGGAGAATGTGATGGAAGACGTACGTAAGAAGCACATTCCGCAGGGCGAATACCCATCATTGGAAGCAATCCTCCCGGACACAGACGTTCTCTACATGACGCGCATCCAACGCGAAAGATTCAAAAGTACAGAAGAGTACGAGAAGTGTTGCGGACACTTTACTGTCACTCCGCAACTGATGACCAAGGCCAAGAAGAACATGATCGTCATGCACCCGCTTCCCAGAGTGGACGAAATAAGTGTCGATTTCGACACCGACAATCGGGCTGTGTACTTCCGACAAGCTGAATATGGTATGTACGTGAGAATGGCTCTCCTCACCATGGTGCTCGCGCCTGATCACAATCAGCGATTTGGGTAATTATGCCATCACACTCAGGACAATCAAAAGGCAAGCAAACCTTTGGGAAATTTATATTACTCTATCGTCGCATATAATTTCATTAATTGCGTTAATAAGTTAGCAATTAATTCAAATACTTTTAAACGGCAACAATTCTCAATTACTTGAATTATTATTGTGGTAAATATGATTAAGACTCGAGCTCGTGCCAAACTTCTTATCGAAATATTCAACGAAAATTTCACAGTGCTCTCCTGAAGCAAAGAAACAAAAAAAAAACAAATCAGATGAAGTTTCTCACAATAATTAAATTTGAATTGCATTAAAATTCTCAAGCATTCTTAGAAAATTCAGATTCTTACCTCTGACGAACGGCGGTGAGTTGCGCATCCGGAGATTTCTCAATTCAAAAAACTTAAAAACGTTATAAAATAATTTATCATCACCGGAATTAAGAGCTACATCGAGGAACTTGCGTGCCGAAACGCTGTCAATGTTTCCATGAGTCTGAATGAATTTGAGCGCGCGGAGTACCTGAAACTGAGAGAGCAGCACCTCGACGATCTCCTCATTGGCCGTCGACAGTTTCTTGAGCATATCCAACGACAATTGAATGGCGTGCGGGTACACTCCTTGGAGAGAGAGCAGCAGACACGCGAGCGGCTTGGAGTCCGTGAAGACGTGATACTGAAGGAATTGGTGTAGCTGATAGAATCGCTTGCCCTTGATCAGCGTATTGATAAGAAGTTCGTAGACGAAGTGCTGCACAGGGATCTGGTATTGAGCGAGCGAATAGATGTACTCGAACAGCACTGAGATGACGAAGTCGTCTGAGAGCAATTCCTAGCGACAGGAAAAACAAAGTTGGATTTAAATGTTGTGCAAGCGATCGAGAATAATCGTGACGGACGCACTTTGTATGGGTCTGTGTCAAACACGGAGAATACATTAGAATACATATCACTCTGATCGATGACCGTTCTCGTCTTGTTGCCGATCGCTTCCAAATTGACCACATTGTTGTTGGGTCCAAGCGGCTCGCTCTGTTGAAGACTCTCCTTGTAAATGTGATTCAGTTTGCTGAATATGAACGAAACATTTCCCAAGTGATTGGAATAATTGAGAGTGTCAGCGACGGCCCGCGTTCCTGCCACCGTCTCACTGCACACACTGATGATCACACACTTCGAGTTGCGCCGCAACACGAGAAAGTCGATGAGCAGCGCCTTGTTGGACATCATCTTCGAGATCGGCTCCAAATCGATATGGAGTAGCCACATATACCCGAGTCTGGCGTCGATTATCACATTCGGTTGAAATATCACCCAGTTGGTTGAGTCTGAAAACGGAGAGAGGGACTCGTAGAGCTGAGCTGTCAAAGAAATTCCAATGTGCCACTCACATAATTCACAATCAACGTTATCACTTGTCTTGTGAGGCTTAATCGTGTATGGTGGCACGAGCGGAAAGTGATATTGGCACGAATCTTCCTTCACTGTACCAGGCAATCGGATGTCATAGATAAGCGATGTTTGTGATGTCTGATGGTGGATGATGATCAAGTCGTCGAGCACGTTGATTGCGAATCTACCGGTCAAATCTAACTGCAGAACATTGGTCTTTTTTGGAGGTCCGTCTCTGTAGGAGAGAGACAACACTGAAACACCTGCAATGCCTACGCTAAGGGAACATGGTTGGACACTTACTTTTGAAACGTGTAAATCAGTACTTGGGCACCGCTCTGGTCCGTGGATAGTGTCTGGTGTCTCAGAATTAGCAGACATGTCTTCCCGTAGCTAAAAATTTGACGAACTTCAATGAAAAGATGTACAGCACCCGAAGATGATCGCTTACATGTTGGCAATGGTGACGTCTCGCTCGAGGAGAGACAGTTTAGTGGGCTTCGGTTTGACAGGCCACTCGATCTCAAACTTGGACAGTTTGTACATTGATGATGGCTACAGTGTAGGAAGGCAGTCAGTCAGTCAGTCAACTGTCTCATTTCATTAAGAAAGCGACCGCCAAACGAGCCGTACTACTAAACTGAAAAGCCAAACACAACGCGCGGAGCGTGAATATAACACAGAGAAGGCTGGGACTGTACCCGGAACTGGAACGTTTGGATCACATTGCCCACGGTGCCTGTCGACACAAGCAGAATAGCTGACGGGGGCTGCGGAAGAACGGGACGAGTCAAGAAGTGAAACGCAATGGGCAAGTGAAGCAGACTCGCTCACCTGGAAGACAAACCAATTGACTGACATACTGAACGTTTTGAGGCTCTTGGCGGTCTTTCGCTCGGGAATTATCTGATAGAACTCGATGCCCGTGTCAGTGACATAAACGATGTCGGTCGTGTTAGTCCAGACGAAACCGATCATCTTGCTGTTGCGAGTCTGCACGACGAGAAACGCATTCGAATGAAGAGCACAATGAAGGAACAATCGGTGGCCCACCTTGCAGCACTGAGTGTACTCCGGCTCGACAGGCTTCCCGTTCTTGAAGTTGAAGAACTCGACCGCGTTCTGCGTGCGCTGCACGGAGAGGATGTCGCACGTCGGGTTGAACTTGATCGATATGATATCACCTTTGTCGTCGAGCCTGCAACGGAATTCTACATCAGTGGCCGTCAATCAGTCAGCCAGTGGTCAACTGACTTGAAAGTGAGACTCGTCTCATCGTCGATGCCCTGCACGGTGATCCTGTTGATTGCCTGTCTCTGGACGGTGAATATCTGCAAGGAAGACGTGCCAGATGTCAACTGCTGATGGCTGTTTTCATGTAATGTCGACTCACCTGTTGAATGGCCTCATCATAGAAGACGCTGGTTGATCGACTCACTGGATCGAACTTGATCGAGTTGTCGCTCAGATGAAGAATATGATTGCCAGTCATCTAACGTCAGATCAGTCCAGTCCGATCACATATCAGTGACAGAAGAAAACTCGAACAGTCAAAGTGAAAGTTAGTGAATGAGAACTCGTTGTCGCGACTGGCGAGTGAACAACGATCAACAATTAACAATTAACAATGGACAATGAATACATGTCCCTGGAAATGTAGTGAATTTGACGAATTGAGCGATGAACTTGTTGGTCGTTGTTGCATGTTTGCCTGACGTCACTACGAAGCTCGATTCGCCTCCAAGACGACGACCTTCCTTCTTTTGCCGCCGGGGTCAGCGAGATCAATGGTCAGCGAATGCCAATATTTGGGTCTAACTAAGTTTCGGCCCACGGATCTCGATTCCAGGTGGTTACTTCTCCACTGGTCATGTCTCTGCCCTTCCGCTCTGCTCGTCACCTCACTCTAATCGGCCCTCATCCCACACCTTTTCTGTCGTCCTCCTAGCGCACACTACAGAGGAAACTTGATCGTTGTTCTGGAACAGAACGAACGGAGCTCATCGGTCTGGAGATGCATCGTCGAATGATAATACCGGAATCATCCAGCAGCGAACGGTCGCGGTCACCGTCACCCGAATGTCCACCATCCAGAAGACGGTACGCGCGAGTTGCACCTCCACCAACGAGCCCGCGTGAAACTGACTCGGAAACGCAAATCGAAGACGACGATGAAAGATATCGGGGATCATCCAAGTACCACCTCCGACCGAAACGGGTCAGCTCGTACCGATACGATGAAAGATTTGGCTCATCATCCAAGTACCATCTCGAAGTACCATCATCGAAGTACCATCTGCGCCCGAAACGGGTGACGTCGTATCGGTCTGAGATGCCTGCCTCATCATATCGGTACGAGATGCCTTCTGGGTCTACGAGGCCACTAACCGTAACCGAGCGCGTGTATCGCGCCACGCAGTCTTCTCGCACTGGTCGTCGTCGCAGAAAAATTCAGTCGCCGGCACGTCGAAGCCTCCCCCGTCGACGAAGACATGCTATGCACGACAGCAGCTCGTCGAGCACGTCCAGCTTGTCGAGCGATGATGACAAGTTCGATACGCGAAAAACCAAGAGCCTGGCCAAAGCAAGATCTCGATGTTTGCCTATGAACTTGACCAAGGACGATGTGCTAAAAGGAGTGTTGCGAGACCGGCAGAAGATCGGTGCGAGTTTGGCTGACATTGATCCGATGACCATAAACAAGGATGACATGTTTGACAGTATCGGCGGTCTCGATACTCAAGTAGAATCTCTCAAGGAGATGATTCTCTTCCCACTGATGTACCACGAAGTGTTCGACAAATTTCGTATCACTCCACCACGAGGAGTTCTATTCCATGGACCACCGGGAACTGGGAAGACTCTGGTAGCGCGTGCTCTGGCTAACGAATGCAGTCAAGGCACCAAGAAAGTCGCGTTCTTCATGCGAAAAGGCGCTGATTGCTTGAGCAAATGGGTTGGCGAATCGGAACGACAGCTGCGACTACTCTTCGATCAAGCATACATGATGCGACCGTCGATCATTTTTTTTGACGAGATTGATGGCATCGCGCCTGTCAGATCCACGCGACAAGACCAAATTCATAGTTCGATTGTCTCCACTCTTCTGGCGCTGATGGATGGTTTAGATGATCGTGGTCAAGTTGTGGTGATCGGCGCGACAAACCGAATTGACGCAATCGATCCGGCCCTCCGTCGACCGGGACGATTCGATCGCGAATTTAACTTTCCGCTGCCGTCATACGAAGCTCGTCGTCAGATACTGAAGATTCACACGCGAGACTGGAATCCGCCACTCAACGAGCAGGTGTTGAACATGTTGGCCGCAAGATCGGTTGGTTATTGCGGTGCTGATCTGAAGGCGCTCTGTGCCGAGACGACTTTAGTAGCGTTGAAGAGAAGATACCCGCAGATCTATTTATCGAAGAAGAAACTCCTGTTGAATGTTGAAGAAATCAAAATCGAACTCAAAGATTTCATTGCCGCAATGGACAAGATCGTGCCAGCTGCATCGAGATCGATCGCATCACCCGCGCGTCCACTCATCGCGGTCGCGAAGGTGCTCCTCGACAAACAACTGCACGACGTCGTCACAATGATCATGAATGTGTTCCCAGCCGCCCGAAGAAACAAAGCGATGACTAGTAGCGGCGAGATGTCACACTTGAATGGCGGTGATAAATGCAGCATGAGTGCGAACTTGCCCCCGGAAAGCGGTGATTCGAACTCGGACAAATCACGCAACCCGTGTTGGATTGGTAACTACCGTCCGCGGTTTCTCGTCTACGGCAAGCGAGGCCAGGGACAGAGTACATACTTGGGACCAGCTGTTCTTCATTATTTTGAGCATATTAACCAGCTCAAGTTGGATATGCCAGTACTTTACTCAGTGTCTGTTCGCTCACCCGAGGAGTCCGTGTCGAACCTCATCTCCCAGGCTGTCAAGCAACTGCCATGCATCGTTTATATGCCGCAGGTGAATCAGTGGTGGTGCACACTGACTGATACGCTTCGTGCCACTTTTCTCACATTGGTGAATAGTATGGAGCCCTCGACTCCCGTGATGATTTTCGCTACCAGCGACTGTCACATCAACGATATGCCCGAAGATCTGCGAGACTTCTTCAGTAAACAATTGTCTTTGAGACCTTTGTGGATGGAGATGAGAAATCCCGACGAAAACGAGCGACGGGCTCTCTTCCGGTTGCTATTTTACGAGCAATTATTCGAGCGGCCACCACAAGAGAAGGGAAATGTCCCCACCATAATGGAAACGTTGCCTGTTGCGCCCAGTCCGGAACCGCGGAAGTTGACGGAGAAAGAGTTGAGCAAGTTGCGAAAGAAAGAAGAACGTTCGCTACGACAATTGCGACTATTCTTGAGAGACATTCTGGGAAAGTTAATGAGAGACAAGCGATTCGCGCTTTTCCACAGGCCCGTTAATCCCGAAGAAGTTCCTGATTATTTGAATGTGATCGAACATCCAATGTCGTTGGAGGCGATGATGGCGAAGATCGACTTGAACGAGTATGAATGTGCTCGACAGTTGCTGGACGATATCGACCTGATTCGTCGCAATGCGCTCGAGTACAATCCCGACCGAGATCCGAACGATAAACTGATTCGACATCGCGCTCATCAACTGAAAGACGAGGCTCACGCACTCATTGATCGCGAAATGGACACAGACTTTGAAGAGATGTGTCAGGAAATTCATGAAAATCGCGTGAAGAGAGGTAAGTGCTGATGACTTGATTTGTCGCATTTCTCGTATTGTGTAATTGTCGTCATGTTCTCAATTGGCAGGCGACTTAATGGGAACCAAACAATCTAGACCCCTAGCTAATCAGTCAACTGCTAACAAAGGAACTGACAATGAGATGACTGAGATTTCACAAGTGTCGTCATCGCAGATCAACGTGAACTTGAGGAAGAAATCGGCGGCTTCATCGATGGATGAATCGACCGGAGACAACTCCGAAGACGACGTGTCCGAAGCAGGTGCAGACTGCGCAAAGTCACACAGAGCGGCTAGTAAGGGTAACACCCGAAGGAGAAAAAAGCAAAGGAAGC
>JAGGCA010000302.1:2653-17759 GCA_022876805.1 Osperalycus tenerphagus | reverse complement strand
CCATTGTTTGATTTAGATGACTTTTGGCACACATGTAGAGCATTCCATGCGACATAATGTAGAGAATGTCTCACAAGTCCACAACCTAAATTTTTTCTTATACTTGTTTAGTAGATGTCACAAAAAAGAAAATCTTAGTAATTCAACAAACTTAGGAGATCTACAAAAGTTGTTCAAATTGTTCTCCATTTGCTACAACACATAAATCTAAACGTTGCGATCAAGATTGTTGCACTGCTCTTAATGTTTCTTGGCTTATGTTGTTGATACTTTCAATAATGTTGTTTCGTAATTCACTAATTGAGTTACAAGGATAAACAACATTCTCCAGATAGTCCCAGAGGAAGAAATCTAATGGAGTAAGATCTGGAGATCGTGGCGGACGTTTTTGGAAAAAAACGAAAAAAAATTAATATTCTCACTGGTTCTGAACTTCTGAGACATACTGTATATGTCAGTACGAAGTTGGTGAAGCAGCCGAAAGTTGCTCTACGGCGAGCTCCAATTTTAGTGCCTGATATATGTGTCGGCAAATATGCGAAATATGGAACGCAAATCTATTACAGGCAGTTTGTAACATTCTGGGACATGGGTAAGAGTTCGAGGCTCTACCGTAGAGGATTCGCAGACTAAGCGACTCGAGGCAGACCACAGACCATGGGCTACTTATGGGCAAACATTGCGAGCCGCGCCTCAGACCATTACAGGCACCACAAATGGGTTTAATTTGAATGTCTAAACGTAACTACGCTGTTTGCCCATTATTTAGAATTTTGAAACAAAAGTAACATCCTTCTTGAGTATATTTCGATGGTGCTCGATTCGAAAAAATAAAATTGCGCGGAAATTTGAAATTAGTGAACAAAATATAATTATGCCATTATGTAACAATATTCGTCACCGAATGGGATTCGAAGTTGAAACCCACGACCATCAATCATGTTCCGCTACTACTCTGCGAGCTTTGTTCATCAATTTTGCGATGCTCCTCAGCGACCACCTTCTTAAGCTCTTCGCCCCATCCCAAACCATCAGCGAGAGCCTGACACCCATCGTCGCACAGTCCCTGCCATAGTACATCCCGATAGTTGTTTTCAGAGTCGAAGTCCAGACCCGATTCGACGCCAAGCAAACGATACAGAGGAGATATGGTTTGGCCACACTTGACCTTGTTGATCACCAGTCGCGGACAAGTACTCGAGACGTTATCGATGAGACCAGCAAAAGGCTGCACCGTCAATGAAGTGCCAATGACAATGAGGAGGTCGCATTGGGAAAAATCTTCGTCTACCAAGCGAAAGAATCGTTCCGGTAGACGTTCACCGAAGAAAACAATATCCGGCTTGATGGTGGTGTTGCATTTCGTGCACGTGGGTACTTCATCTTTCATTATCTTTTCTTTGATCCACTCAAAACTGTACTCCGTCCGACATTCGGAGTCAATGCAGTGCGACGTGTGGAACGTGCCGTGCGATTCGACCAACTTGTCACCGGGAATGCCTGCAACTCGCTCCAAAGTGTCGATGTTCTGTGTGTACAGGCGCAGAAGTAATCCGCGATCGTGAAGGAGCTTGAGGAAGTAGTGACACGGGGTTGGCTTGAATTTACCAGGTAACAACTCCTTGGCCAGATGGAAGAACGGAGCTGGACTTTGCTGTTAGGCAAGACGAGATAATGGACTTGAGTAAAGCGATCACTGCTTATTAGAGTGACTCGACATACACGAAAGAAGTTGATGTCAAACATGCATTCCGGTGATGGGAGGTTGTATTTGGCGAGATTCGCGTAGATACCACTACCAGGACTGCGAAAGTCGGGAATTCCTGCAGCTAAACCATGTCAAATGAGCAGAGCAGAAGCAGACGTGTGACTCTAATGGCGAGATGAGTAATCGCGTGATTGATAACAACTTACACGTCGAAATACCAGCACCAACCATGGCGATGATATTGTTACACTCGCCACTCTTCATGTAGTTGACCACCCCTTCAAAACTCACCTCGTCGAGCACTGATTCAGGTTTCGCTTTTTTGGAATCATCGCTCTTCAGCCCGATGGCCTTCAGGAAATACAGACGAAGTTTATCGGCTACACGATTGAAAAGATACATCGATCATTGTCGCAACCGTCGAGTGTCGGACTGCAATGATTGCTCACTGATCGCAGCCTCGTCCTCTTCACTCTCACTCGCGCTCTGATCCTGGTTCGCACTTGCACTCGCCCTCTGGCCACCGCCACCTTCCGATGTTGAGCTGCTCGGCTTCTCGTCACGGTCTGTTCCATCTCCTTTCTTGGTATCATCTTCGTGTTTGTCATCCTTGTGCTCTGTCAAAGAGGCATGATGTCGATGTCGGAGAAACCATTCATGTCCATCGACTCACCTGGCAAATCAGCCATGACTGGTGATGGGTGTCCGAACTAGGCAAATAACGGTGCACGGTGACCAAATTACGCGATTTAATTCTGCTGCACGTGACAAGAAGAGCCAAATACGAAAGTGAGCCAACAGAAGAGTGTCACTCGATCAATGCTCATATCCGCGGTTGCTTCACAACTCGTTATTAGTGCTCAACAATTAGCCCGTCTTGCCACCAAGCAGCATATTTCCTAACATGATATGATCTGTCGATGGTCTAGTGGATGAGCAGCAATTGGCAATGTCGCGGTGCCCTGTCGCATGCATGCCCTCTCATCTCGTACTTCGACAATCATATTTCCTTGTCCATGTTCTTGAACCACAGCGCAGTCAATCGGAAGGTTTGAGCAGTCATGGTGACCGGAATCTGGGCACCGGAAGCTGTGTTTGGTCCGTGTCCTGGTCCCGGTCCTGGTCAGAATTGAGTGAGTAAGACATGCGCAGTTGGGGTCCGCCATCTTTCTTGTTTAATGATGAAGACGGATGAAGAAGTGCAGCAAGACGTGAAAAATAATTGCGAACACACAATGGTAAGTGCACCAACGACAAGATTAACCACTCATTCGGGTGCCCGTCGCGCCCATCTGTCTGCCTGCCATGTCATTCTCTTGCCTCTCTCTCTCCGTGCATGTCCAGATTCAAATCGTCGAAGGATGCAGAATGCCAGTCAAAATGCGATACACCAACGATTGGCGTGAGTGACACGATCAGTACGCTATCCATGCACTTTTCATTCACTCGGTTCGTCTCTGTTGCAGCGCTGGCCGAAATCCTCTGCATCAAAGACACGGCCGATGGCGAGAAGATGTACTACATTCACTACATTGACTTCAACAAGCGTCTGGACGAGTGGGTCACCAAGGAAAGGCTCGATCTGGCAAATTTGCAGCTGCCCAAGAAGGAGATCAAAACTGTGACGCCGTTGAAGAACGGCTCGCGACCGTGTTCGCCTGACCGAGAGGTCAGCGACGTGAGTCTGACTGACGGTGATCGTGAAGGTCGCACTGGTCACACGTCACTCGCTCATCGAGATCGAGATCGAGATCGTGATCACATTCGCATCTCGATCCCCATCGGGATGACGATCACTCCGACCACTCGAACCCGCGATGTTGTCGATCACGTTCGTTCGTGTTCGTTGCAGGCGCTGGTCGACAACGAAGACAGCTCGAGCGCGTTTCCCGCGCGCAAAGAGATGATGCTGGTGGAGAACGGCTCGGCGTCCAGCTCACCGTCGCCGTCGCTACCTAGTCAAATACAAAAACGGCCACCGCCCATCAGTCGCAAGCGGAAGCTGCCGGGCTCGGGAGCAGGCTCCCAACCTGCCACTCCGCAACCGATGTCCGTTCCTCCGCCAACGACCGGCGACGAAGATTCGCAGGACTCATCACACCCGCACTTCGCGGCTGGCGGCAGCGGATCGGTAATAGCGCCGCGTTCCTCTGGCAGCCTAGCGGTACATCACCCCGACGATCTCGTGACACGCATCAAGAACATGGAGATGCTGGAACTCGGTCGACACCGCATCAAGACATGGTACTTCTCGCCCTACCCACAGGAACTCGTCTCTTTGCCGTGCATTTATCTGTGCGAGTTTTGTCTAAAATATGTCAAGTCGCGCAAGTGTCTGCAACGACATGCCGAGAAGTGCAACCTGCGGCATCCACCCGGCAACGAGATATATCGCAAGGGATCCGTCAGCTTCTTCGAGATCGACGGTCGCAAGAACAAAGTCTACTCGCAGAACTTGTGTTTACTCGCCAAGTGCTTTCTCGATCACAAAACGCTCTACTACGACACGGACCCGTTTCTGTTTTACGTGATGACCGAGAGTGACTGTCGCGGGTTTCACATAGTCGGCTACTTCAGCAAGGAGAAGGAGTCGTCCGAGGACTACAACGTCGCCTGCATTCTCACGCTGCCTCCGTACCAGCGCAAGGGATTCGGCAAGCTTCTTATCGAGTTCAGCTACGAACTGTCCAAATTCGAGGGCAAGACCGGCAGTCCCGAGAAGCCGCTCTCAGATCTGGGTCTGCTCTCGTACAGGTCCTACTGGAGTGAGACGCTGCTCGAGATACTCGTCAACCTGAAACCACAAGACGGCATAGAGAAGCCACAGATCACGATAAACGAGATCTCGGAGTTGACGTCGATCAAGAAGGAGGATGTCATCTCGACACTGCAGTATCTCAACTTGATCAATTACTACAAGGGACAGTACATCATCACGCTGAACAAGGAGGCCATCCAGGCGTACGAGCGAGCAGCGTTGAAGCGGAAGATTCGCATCGATCCAAAGTGCCTTCACTGGACACCCAAAGACTGGTCCAAGCGCGGAAAATGGTGAATGTGAATGGGGTGAAGTGAACCATGTGAAATGAAATCGAGTGACGCCGCGTCGCTTGTGTGTCACGCGGACGTAACAGTGACAGTTATCATGTTTTAATTAAAATTTGATGACTTGGGGGTTTACTCCGCTCAACTAGGTTTTGACTCAATGACGTTCCACGTGATTAGCGAATGAATTTCGAATGGGAGTCAAATTATTCCAATTACGACATGCGTTTGCTTGAATGGAATTAATGGATTTGTATGACAACTCGATGCATGCCCTCATTTTTATCGACGAATTCTCATTAGGTAACTTAATAAATTGAACCGATTGACACAAACGCAACACTCGTGTGACTATTTTGTATTTTGATGCCGCGCTTCATTACGATCGCGATGGCCAGTTTAAATAATTCTATCTGAATAACGTTGAAGACACATTTCATAGATTCTCGCAACACGTCAGCAATGATGATGATGATGATGATGATTTGTAAACAATCAATCGATGTCAATGTTGTCAAGTGGATTAGAGTCGAAATTCAGTTGGTGACGAGCGGCACAGACCTGGCCTGCTTCTGTTTGCTTTCACACAACGTCTCGATGTCGTCTGGATTGTAAATAACGCGCACGACCAACGAACACGACGGACATCGGGCCACGTCTTCACCATTGAGCAGGTCTTCCTGCAATCAGAACGAGAGAAGGTCTGTCAAATCGACTGCGTAGTCTTCGAGGTGGTCGAGCATCTCACTTTTGTGATCTGGAATAGATCACCGCACGGGCACGGGTAGGTGAACATCTGCAAGGACGATGACAGAAAGATAAGATTGTTGACAAGTGATCGATCCACGTAACGGAACATTCTTTCGGAACATTCTTTCCAACCTCGGTTTCCTGATCGTACTCGAAATCCTCGATCTCGACCTCGTCATGAAACACGCCGTCTTCGTTGCTGTCGCTCATCTGCGTCCACTTGCTGTGCCAGATTATCCGAATTGATTCGAAATGGCAGAAGTGGTCACAGTCACGGTTCAGTCACAGTCACATGTCGGTGGTCTTTGATCTCGTATCCGATCCCTGATCGACCGCGTGGTCGACGTGCGCTAAGCGCTTTAATACGCGCGCCAAGTTCGAAATTCAAATCAAACTGAAATTCTGCCTAAGAATTATTATTTAGATAACCGAACTCAAGGCTCACCTGAGCTCATTCATCGTACTAATAAGTATAATTGCAGAGTACAGAATGAAAATTCAGTAAAATGGACAAAATAAAAGCGAGTATATACATCTTGTTGACGAAGATTAAGATTGCAATTGTGAATTCACACTTAACCGTTGGAATAGTTTACGATGGACGGCATTTGCTGCGTTGTGCGATTAGTATTTTAACTAACAAACTGTTTTGTTATGTTTCGTTTTCATTTTCGTTTCACATTTCAATCATCTGTTTGTTGATCTGATCACAATGACTGATTGTGACAATGAACACTTGCATGCGTTTAAAAGTTGCTCTCTGATCCCAGTATAAATTGGGGGCAGTTGGTTAAAATTACAAGTTCAATAACAAAAATAGTTGATCCTAATATCTGCTGTCGTTGGCGTGATCGCCGAAGGCCGTCATCTCGGCCGAGTTCAAATACATGAGCTCGGTAAACTTCTGCTTCGTACTCAATCGCACCCAATTGACACTTAAATTAATTAGATAGTTAACGAAACTGCAACAAAGTAAGAATAAGCCAACGGTGCACAATAGGATGTAGAACGTCATGCCGGCCATGTAATCGACGCATAACTTCTTGAGACGCGATCCCTGAAAGAACAACAAGTGGGTCTCGTTGGAGCGCACCGACAGCAGTGGCGAGAACTGTCGCAAGTCAATGAAGTTGCTGTTCTGACCGGGAATGTCGGCGTGCGCTGGACCAGTGTGCAGCTCGACATTCACTCTCGTTCCTTCATTGCACAAATTTGAAACCACGTGGCAGATGAAGAGCGTGATAAACGCCAGCAGGGTGATAATAAAGAGAAAGTAGAAGAGCATGTAGTTGACAATGAAGATGCATTTGATTAGGCAGGTGGTGGTCGAGATCCGCGTGCACCCGCACATCCGACATCCTCGTTTGCGAGCCGAGCCGATCGTCGACTGGCCTGTGGCCGCGAAGCCGACAACCAAGTTGATTAGAATGATGACCGACACGAAGATGGTGAAGATGACGTACCAAACTTTCAAGTCGCTTAACCTGGAAAAAACAGACCAGCAATCAGATTATCCATTGATGTGATAGGTGGATAGACTTACCAGTAATACTTTCTTTGCAAGAGATCGAGTGCCAAACGGTCTGCGATACTGGTAGAGTAGAAGATGGCAGTGACAGCGATCACCAGACCGCAAATGGCGAATAGAGTCGATGTCACAGTTCCGTAAGGAACTCGTACAAGACATCCTCGACATAAGGCTAATGGGCAAAAAACACCGAATGAGGACTGACGAACTAGTGGAATGAAGTGAAAGAGACGTGTGCATCTAAACCAGCCACCAGAGACAAGATCACATAATTTGCTGCATACATTGACCACACATTGTTGAAGAGTGTTCCAGGACACAGAGTGATCGAGAGACTCGAGAAAACTGACAAGGGAAATGCCGATGAGACAGCAGAAAACGCCTCAACAAACAGAGTTATGCGAGGAGCGAAATGCAAAGCAGAGTGAACTAAAACTCAAGATAGAACTTCATTCCAATTGATAATGAAATATTAAACAATCAGAAGTTCTGGTTCAGCACAGAATAAGCGTGGCGTAGCGCAACTTACACTTGTATGAACATGAACACGTGCAAAAGCAACAAGAACACGTATTATGAGTAGTAGTACGTCGATTGTGATTACTAGGAGTGATACTGGAGTACGAGATGTCCGCGTTTCGAAGCATGGTCCCAATCGTTGATCGTCTGTGTGTGTCACCAGCATCAAACTCATTGGCCAACTTCCAGGAATTCTCGGGCGATCAACGTCTCAGTTTCGTCTCTCTGGCAACTCGAAGCCAACTGCACAAGTTTACGTCCCAACTGTTCGGTGCCGGTGAACTGCAAGCTCGTGCCAGGGCAACACAACGCAAACTAAGCTAAACAAACGTGTAATTCGAGATAAGAGGAACTTTCCCACAGTACTTCGTCAGTTCTCGGTGTGAAGTTACACGACAATCAGTAACTAGAAGAATGAGAACTCGAACATGAATGTCACACAAAACGCAAGCCAAGCATCTCGACTTGGGTTCTTCGACTTGCTGACGGCGGACTGTCGGCGATCTTCTGGCAGTGATTCGTCTCAACAATAGCAATTTCGGAGCAACGAATTGGAACCAATTTCAATAGAGAGACACACAGGAAAAGAGACCGTCCAAAAGAAAAGAATAGAGGACATAATTTGATGTAGTGATGGTGGTGATGGTGGTGATGGTGGTGATGGTAGTGTTGTTGATGCGATACAGCGTTTGATGAACGAAACGAGTCCTGTGTTCAGGTAAAGCGACGGCACGCCCTTCGAGATGCCATTCGAGTGCTACGCTCAACGAATACACAGCACTCACGTGAGCTACCTTTACCTACCTTTACCTCTATTCTCATATTACCTGCGCTACTATCGACTCGACTCTGTTCGATCCCCCGTGACGTTGGCCGTACTTCTGCCAGTTCAACGCCCCAAACCAGATTTGTTGCTCGGTTTCCTCTGTCGACATCTCTTCTCACTTACCTGGTTACGTATATGAATTGCGGCACAATTACCGCAGACGATACTTTGTACCCTCCTCAGGAACATTGTGTGTGTGTTTTTTTTCGGATGCAACGACTTGCAGCATTTTTTTTATTCAAATGCAAATAATAATAAACTCTACTCTGATCGAATCAGAGCTTGACTTTAAATATGATGACGGCCGCAACGAGAAAGAAAGCGGTCCAGATGAGAGTGACACCGAAGCCGAGCATCACTTCGGGATAGGCGAGGTCCCAACCTCGAGAGAGCACGTACCGCAAAGACTCGATGGCCAACGTCTGCGGGAGCGCGTAGCTGAAGTAACGCATCACTTTGGGCATTGCTTGAGTAGGCCAAACAGTTCCTGTGAAAAAGACGAAATAGAAAGAAATACACCAAATGACCGGTCCACTTACCGCTCAACAGAAGATTCGGATAGAACGAGCCCAGAGCGAGCATAGTTGCTGAGTTCTCCTCCGTGGTCATCGCCGAGATCATCAGACCAAACGCCATGCCGCATGAGCCTTGCAGGAGGGTTAGCAGAATCACCCAAATGAATGGCCCGCGCGACGGGATCTCAAAGACCAGGAATGTGAAGACGAGCAGCAGGAAAATTTGTACGCACAAAACCAGTAGTTGCGTCAGAACGTGCGACACGAGAAACTCTGTCGGACTGACCCCAGCGACCAGACTGCGGTCGAGAAGACCTTCTTTGCGCTCCATGACGAACGCCAAGGCGGTGAGCGCAACAGCGGCCAGGAAGGCGATGCTCAGCAGCACTCCTGGCGCCATGAATTCGGTGAATGACGGGTCACGATCGCCGTAAATGGGTGTTTCGACCACGACTGGAATCTCGGCGCTCGCTGGACTCTGGCCCATCATCGTCAACACGTCCTTTGCGAATTTCTGGAAGGAGTTGAAGATGATGCGTTCCAGGTTGAGACCAATCAGGTAGTTTGACATGTCCAGGTGAAGGCGAACGCTGCTGGCGTCGACGGTTTCGTTGTCCACCGTGCCGGACATCAAGACGCGTAACTGCAATGCACTCGAGAAGTTCTGCCCGATTGTGATTGCGGCCCACGAGTGGCCTTGTCTAACTGACTCGAGAGCCAGTTCTTTGGAGCTAAAACTTTCCTGGAAAGATAAATCAAATCTTGTACAATTAAATAAACTGCCACTGGCGGCGAACGTTCACTCACCTGAATGATTGAATGATTATCGATGGATCTTAAGAACCAAGCGCTAAAATAACTAGGATTTTCTTCATTAAAAATAGCCACACGAAGATCGAACGGTTCTCGACCAATGCACAAACAGAATAAAATCACTTCGATGGATGGTAAAAGAAACTGGAATAGAAGAACAGGCAGATTGCGGCGTAGCCGAGTGAAGTTCTTCTTCAGCAGAGCCGACACTCGGGCAGCGCTGTTGACGAAGGAACTCGACTGTTCGAACTTCCGTGCCAAATTACCACGATCCCGACGGATTCCGATCTCGACGAACGCCTCGTTCAATACCGATGAGACAGACTCCTTGTGTGCGACCATTTCAGTTGATACGTCGAGCTCTGGACACGAGAGCGACCCGAGATCGCACTCGTTCACCACATTCTTGCAGACATCCGGCTTGTCATCTGGCGGAACCACCTCGATGACTGGCACTTCAGGTTGCTGTTTGTCTGCGGCCGACCAGTTCTCATCAGCGTGGCAAATCGCCAGAAAGACTTCCTCCAATGTTGTCCGATCGAACTTCCGCAGCAGGTATTCCGGGCTCGCCTCAACCAGCAATCGCCCAAATCGCATCAAGCCACAAACGTTAGCGGCGCGAGCTTCTTCGATGTAGTGCGTCGTGATAATTACGGTGAGTCGTTCGTTCTTGGTTAGAGCCACCAAATGATCCCATATGCTCTGACGTAGAACAGGATCTACTCCGACTGTCGGTTCATCGAGGATAAGCAGCGGTGGACTGTGGATGAGAGAGGCTGCCAATGAAACGCGACGCTTCTGACCACCACTCAGGTTGCCGACGAGCCGAGTCTTCTCGGGAAGGTCGAGGAATTTGAGCAAGAACTGCATGCGAGTCTTGACGACAATATGTCGAAGACGGTAGAGGCGACCAAAATAGAGGAGAGTCTCTTCGATAGTGAAGTCTGGGAAGAGAGCTATTTCTTGCGGCATGTAACCGATCGCAGGACCAGGAACTTGACAGTCAGACGCCCCAGGTTTTTTCCCGAAGATCTGGATCGACCCGCTCGTCGGCCTGGCGCGACCCACGATGCATCGCAGGAGCGTCGTCTTGCCGCAGCCGCTCGGCCCCAGAAGTCCATAGCTAATTGAAATGTAGAGAAGACCCAAGTTTTAGGCAAATTTCGACATGGGAATAAGTAGACTCACATCCCACCCTCAGGCACAGTCAAATCGATGCCCCTTAGAGCAGTGACCGTCTTCTTTCCCTTTCCATACGTATACACCACGTTCCTGATCTCGACGGCGCCTTGCTCACTATCAGGCACGACCGCATCTGCAATCTGCTCGTCGCTCTTATCAACAGCAACAAAGTTCGATGTCAACTGGATGGCATCCGTTTGCCGGAACGACGACAGCACCTAAACGACATCAGAAAACACCCATCACTGACACATCGCACTCTCAATTAATCTGAAAATTTACCAGATCGTCGTTGTCGATCGGAACAGAGTCACTGGCATCATACTGTTTCCACGACTTGTATAGATTGAACATTTTGAGAGCTCGAGCGTAGACCAGACTAAGCCCAGAGCATAAAGCTCGGACCTTTTATACTTTCTGGGCCACTCCTCACACGTGGACACAAAAGGTTAAACAAAGTCATACAGGTACATACATAGATGACAAGTAAGTTAAATGACAAACGAACGTTTATGAGAAAATGTCAGTCGTGCAAATAGCGCGACACTGACGTGCCAGCAGTGAAAAATTTCGAGGCCCCACAATATCGAGTCTGACATTTTCGCTTTCCTCCTAGCCCTCTCCTCTCCTATCTGGGTCATCGCTGATAAGAGGTCAATAGATACACATCGACGATAATGACCACCGGTCGGCGACAGAACTTCACCTTCATTTTGGTGGCCACCAAATAACCATTATCGGCGAGTAAGTATGTACAAGGAACGGAACGTTAACGGAACATCTTTGGGACGACCTGCTGGTGTCGTTGGAATAACAATTGGCATCAACAATGACTATTGCAACGTTAGTTCAGTTTAGTCTGGACTCCAGCAATTTAACTTAAAACATCAATGATAACGTGCATCATCACATTTAAGAGAGATGAAATATTTGGACTAATGGACAATCAATGGTGGTCAACAATTAATCACAGTCTGTGTGTGTATGATTCGTATAGCGTATAGCGGAATTCATCGTTAATTGGTAGCAGTGATCAGTGTCATCGATTCCGGGTCGACGTTCTCGGGTGCTGTCCAAAATTTCTCAGAATTTCAGTTATGTACCTGCTTAATTTGGTTGTTGTGCTAAGCTGCGAGTGTTAAAATAAACTGAATGTTTTGCTAAAGAATAGTTAAAAGTTTAATCTTCACGACTTTAATCAATTATATCAACTATCACCCATATTCTAGTCCTGTTCTTTGACCATTCGTTCCTCTTTCTTTCGTCTATGTTTGTCTGCTAATTCTTGCCATTTCTCCAAGTTTTTCCTTAAAATAAACACAAGACCAGTCGACGAGGCCGTGATAAGATAAGACAAATGTAACTTACAGGCACCCGTCCAGCAGTGGTTGCGACGAAGGAATGAGGTCGCAAAGGAGCTCGTAGCACGGAATGCAGATTCCAGTAAGGAAACCGACCTGAGATGCAGACTGCTCATCAAGTTTGTGCCTGTCCATCATAGGAATGGGATCGCGTCCCTGCGCTCGTTCCGCATCTCCTTGTTCATAGAACTCCTCGAAGATCACCCTGACGGTGTCCTTCTGGATCTTCCACGGCTTGGCAGAGGCGCACAGGTCGCACGCTGTCATTGTGATCGCTTGCAACACCAACCTGTGAATTCAGACACGAACCATAAGCAAGCGACCGATGGACGGTCGGTGACCACACTTTCGTACCGGTGTTCGTTGTTGTTCCAGTCGAATTTTCTGTCATCGAGCACCGCTTTCATCTTCGCTTTGTTGGGGAAGAAGTTGGCCAAGTCGGTGGCCAGAATGCAGTGCTTGATATTGCCGAGCACCTGTTTGTACTCCTCTGATGACAGACTCTTCAGTATATTGTGACCACCCTGACCGAGAATGCTGATGGTTTGATGAAAGTGATGATTCTCGAGTACTGAAGTCGAGTAGATGGCAGCGAGTGGAGATGCCGAGTTGATGAGAAACTGATTCGTTTTGCCGCGGTGATCGAGATCATGGCACAGGCACGAGACGAAGAGGGAGAGCTCCTCGAGAGGTCGGAAGGTGCCAGGCGCGCGTTTCAGGATCACATAAATGGCGTGCGCCACTGAGAATCCGTGCGCCCAATTGTGATACGGGACGCGGCGGTAATTTTTGCGGACAGTTAACAAGAATCGGTATAGAGAATCCAAGTCGAACTTGTGTGTACCAAACAGGTCGTCGAACATCGTCAGTGCTGCTTTCACCTTTTCGTCGGAAGTCAGAGTGTATGGCGAGAATGAGAATCTGGCAAGAAAAAGTGACTAACGATCACAAATGTCACAATATGACGCAATGGTCAAGTGATTGTTGTTGTTGACTAACTAACTATATAGCTATTTGGACTCTCGTCAACATTCATGTGCTTATCGACGTGTCGGTTATTGAGCGACTCACTCAGCCAAATATGGAATGTCTTGAATGGGCTGCGTTTTCATCTCATCCAGCTCTTCGTCGGAGCACGTATTGTGATAGGAAAGTATCTCGAGCGCCACTTTATATTTCTGCTCAGATCGACGGATTTTGTCGTAGAGCTGACAGAGAAAGAAATGGGAAAACGATCAGTTTGTACCCGCTCCATACGTCATGCACATCACTCTATATTTGGCGAGATCGAGTCACAGCCCGTGCCATTTGATGAGAACGCATCACATCACCACAGTATTGCTTTCCCATGTACTACCTACTTACGCAAATTGATGCGTAACGCTTTCGCTATACAAACCGAAATCAGGCAGTTATAGTTACCTTGGAGTGCCACAGAGCCAGTGCCGAATAGGCTGCCATTTGGCTGAACGCCTCCTCGTCTCCTTTGGTGAAGGCACCATCGATCTTGTTGACCATCTGCACAACACCGATCACACTGCGAAGAGGAACTTCAGTGAGCCACTGGTCTGAGATAGAGCCATCCTCACCTTCCCCGTATGAAGATGGGCATTGCCAGGATGTTCTTCGTGTGATAACCCGTTAAGCCATCGATTTGCCTTAATTGCGTTTGTCAGCAAATGCATGTCGGTCTTATGTTAGTTGATATCTGATTCTGTACCTGTTAAATCTGTCATCCTGATACGCGTCGGCAATATTGAGGCTCTCGCCGGTGAGCGCAACCTGACCTGCGATCCCAGTGCCGATCGCAAACCGAATCTCTTTGCCCACTTGAATATTTGCGCTGGACTCGCCCTCCGGGTCTCCACTCACGTCGAAAATGCGTGCATACAGCTCGCGGGTGCGATTATCGACTAGGAAAAGCGAAGCTCTGTCGGCATTCACTAATTTCTGTGCGAATGTCTGCAGTCCAACAAGAGCAACATACAACTTATCGTTAGATGTCAAGCTATTGACTCGAATTGATCTCAGCTCACCATGATCTTCACAATGACGGCGTCCATGCTGACCATGTCTTCAAATATCGATCTAAGGAGAGATGGCACAGTGAAAAGAGGTCGAGTACACAACGTGCGTCATATCTGGGCTCTCGTCAATCAACGACATAATTACACCATTCCAATTCATCTCATTTTCATCTTTCACTCATTTCTCGGCATGTCAGACTTACTTAACCACCGTCAACAAAAAACTGCTCAATTTTCTTTGACGAGCCATGTTGGTAAACAGCTACATAAAAGAAGAATGAGAAGAAACGGATGTCAATCAGAAATCATCAGTCAAATGAAGTCGTTGAGAAGTAAAAAGAAAAAATTGAACAAGATAACAAATAAGAGCGGATTGTCGTCATTTGCATGCCTAACTCTTGTGGTACACGGCAAACATTGATTAGACAAAGAGCAAATAAATAAGATGCAAATAAAATGCACTTGCTGTGTGCCATTTATTACCTCAGCGTAGTGCAAAGCGATGCCGCCCTGAAGAAAAGTGATGAGAGAGTACAGAGAAAAAAAATCGAGTTGAGAAATACGAATTACTGTTGACCATGTAGAGCTGAGACTGCTCACAGGAAATTAAAGAATAGAATTGGCGACAAAATCTGTCGCGCAACAATTTTGCTAAGTTGTTCCTCAAGGGAAACATTCCTAGTTAGATATTAGTAGTTATATAAATACAATATAACGTGCAAAACGGTACACGTATGCAATGTCATATTACCCAAACCATGTACGAATTGACGATCTGCAACATTAATAAATGAGAGGCATTAGAAAGAAGCTGTGCAAATGCACTTATCGG
>JAGGCA010000294.1:7766-18813 GCA_022876805.1 Osperalycus tenerphagus | reverse complement strand
ATTTCGTAATCAGTTCGCATCGAAAATACCCTCAACGGCCTGTCTAGTCTCTCAACCCGATGATCATGTCAAAAGGTTCCCTTGTCAGTGTCAATCTTGCTGAACGCGCGAAAATAGCAGGGATCGAGCACTTATTAAATTTAGTATCTCGTATCGTGATCTGCGCTGCAATGTGTTGAGCAATTTGCAATCTGCAATTTGTACTCACATCCGCACCGCAATCGCGGCTTGAATCTATCGTCAATGAGATACTGGAGCGACTGTACGTAATGGCATGATCGTTGTAGTGAAATGAGCTCATCATGAGCGTGTCTCGAAATGTTTTCAATTTCCTAACGACTGAATTGCGTTCACCTTTTGGTCTTTGTGTGATTGAAAACCGACTGGACTCGAGCGATATTGAAAGCAAAGCTCAACTGCGACTTTGACGTGATACTGCTATCCTAAAATGAAAATATAATTAATTCGGA
Source organism: Osperalycus tenerphagus (assembly GCA_022876805.1). Lineage (NCBI taxonomy): Eukaryota > Metazoa > Arthropoda > Arachnida > Sarcoptiformes > Nematalycidae > Osperalycus > Osperalycus tenerphagus. The sequence continues at coordinate 18,343 of JAGGCA010000294.1, read as the reverse complement.
ATTCAGATGAGGACGTGAAAGTGGCGATAATAGCGAAAATGATCTCATAATACCGGAAAATGGCGTAATACGAACAGGTCTCGACTTGTAAATTATCAATACGGGGATCCTCTTTTTGCGCTCCCTGTTCACGTGTGTACAATCGGACAGAAGACTAGACAATTGTTGATGGGCATCGATAATGAGAGTAACTCGCGGAACTCGTGAATCAGGAGAATTGCGTACGAAGGATGAGATACGTCGAAATTAAATTCCAGTAGTGATGGTGATGGTGACATAGGGAATTGACTAGTCGCGAAATTCATCTGTACTGTGCATACTCTCTCTTCTCGCTTTTGACCATTACAATACGGTCGGCTATTTCCTTTTTATCTTCCGCCATGTCCACTGGCATGTCATTGCGTTCGAAATTGCCTTATTTTCATGTGGTTGCTTCCCGCGCAGTTTTACATCAATTTCGCTTATGTATAAACTGAGCGCGTTGTCGAGGCTGAGCGCTCAGGAAGCTTAAATTAACTTACATTTATCATTCGTGACCTATGAAACAGACATTTACCATCACTCTTTGGTGTATTAGCGTGTGTGAAATTAAACCTGATAAGGTATGCAAAATAAATGTAAGCCTGAGTGAAATATGACTACCGTTATGGTGTTGGTTCTTCGTGAAACTCGTCATCAGGTTACCAAGATTTGTTTATGAGCGTCAGTCGTGATTCGGTGATGGTTGCGTATTTATTGTCTATATTTTGAAGCGCGACTCGACATGAATCGTATTTTTCTTATTTATGTTCAACGATGCCTCGTGCAGTTTAGTTAAGCAAAGTTATTCAATTGGCTCAATGTGTCATAAGCGACCGTTTGTTTCGTCTCAAATCCATTCTCTTCGCGCACCTTCTTCATCGTCACATGGACTCGATCAAGCAAATTCGCCGATCGCGAGCCGGTCTCCGGTTTCCGACCAGCGAAATTGAACACAAGAAGTGGCGTCGATCAACATGAACAGAAGAGCAGCAAACGATGTGAAATTGATCATTTACGACGATCATCTTGTTCTCGTCATCTTGTTCTCGTCATCTTGTTCTCGTCATTCGTTCTTTCTTCTTTTGCTTTTCCCTTCCACGACCTTAATTCGGTGTCCGATCTGCACTTGCGTTCAACATTCGTGTGATTCGGCAGCGAAATTTTTGGCTAATTCGGCGGCAATGCACGGCAATAAAGTTGTACGACTAGCAGCAAGCATTAGTCTGATGTTTGACAGGTGCACGCAATTTGTAGAGTTTGGACACATAGACAAAGGGCGATCGAATGTGCTGTGTCTGTGCAGAAGTGAGTTCGGTCTGTTTCATTTTCGCGTGCCGGCTCGACGTCAGTTGGAGTTAGACAGTGTAATGCAAGCCAGTAGTGTCATATCCTAGAATTCGGGTTCACCTCATCATCGAATCGGTGACTTGCTCCGTTGCGAGTGCGCTCGTCATTGATCGCGACGGTCTGACTACAGCGCGAGTGACACGACACCGGTTTACCCGTTACCGGTTTACCGTCACCCTCATGCCAACAGTCGTGTGTCGCAGTCTTCGCTGTCCTGAAATCAAGCCGGTCTAGTCAGATTTGCTGTGTGGTCGTGAACGTGTCTGCCGGGATTACATTCACTTTCCTGTCGATCGATCAGGTTCGCCGTGATCCGTACGATAATTAGTCACAGATAGCAGTAAATTGTAATTGGCTTTACCGAGTGACCGATGTGTACGTGCGTGGTTGGCACCGAATCAGTGTCGTTGTGGGCTCGGCGTCGTTGGTTGGACTGTTGGCTGATCGCTCGCTGATCGCGCGCTGCTCGCTCAGTCGCCTGCTGGCCTCCTCCGTCGCCTGACTGAGAGCTAACTCTGAGAGTCGCTCTTCCCGATTCCTCAGTGTACAGCTTTCATGCGTGCATTGTGTGCCAAAAATACGACACTGACACAGTCAATATCAAAGTTCAATTCTCAATGCCGACCGGCGAGATGGTGAGAGGTGCGTCTGAGTCCATGTCGAACGGGTTCAAACTTCCAGTCGCCTGGTGACTCTATGACTTGGTCATCGTGCGACAGTCAGTTTCGCAATCAGTGATTTCGCTTTCGTCACCGATCTGCTCGCTACATAATTACTAATACTCATCGGTGAACAGCAATCAAGCAAACCCAACCCTGATGCACGTCGACATCGCGCGATCACACTGAGCGACCACTTCATTTTCCGATCCCGTTCATCGTGACTTTCGAATCGCAATTAATTAGTGATGCACGCGTCCGGTGGTGTGTCGCACAACAACAACCATAGGATCTCGATCTCGGTCAACCACAACCCTGCCAACACGCATTCGGACTGCAGTCCCCTGGTCACCGTCACGCCGTCCACGTGCTGGCCATTCGCGCCTCCTCACCCTCTGACCGCTCCCGGCACTGATCCCGTACTGAAGTTTCACTACGCCGACTACCTGGTCATGTCCGCATTGCCACCATCGCCACCGATCGCCGAGACGGCGCACGGACTTCACCACAATCACGTCCCGTCATCGGCATTCTATCATCACCATCACCAGTCGTCCAACGGCACCATCAGTAACGCGATGACGGCCAACACGACCGCTTTTGGTAGCCAGTCCACCGCCAAGGACACAACGTTCACCAAGATCTTTGTCGGTGGCCTGCCGTACCACACGAGTGACAAGTCTCTTCGTCAATTCTTCGAGACATTCGGCGAGATCGAGGAAGCGGTCGTCATCACCGATCGACAGACCGGGAAGAGCCGCGGATATGGCTTCGTAAGTGACTCGAGACGTGATCACCGAGCAAAGCGTCTTTCCAATCTTGTTGACGTCTTCCAATCCTCTTATTCGATCCGTTTCTCCTTCTTTATGTTTCTCGCACGTCTCTCATGAACTCGACATTTTCACGAAATCCGCTCAGCGCTCTACTTAAGCTAATTCACGTCGCCGATTTGATGTCTGTTTTCAATTTTCTGCCTAATATATGTGATGTCGGACTTTCAGTAGTTCTCGTCGATGGTCTCTCGTTTTAGCGTTGTCTTTTGGCTGTCTGGATGTGAATGGAATTCGTGGTCGGATGCGTGCGTTGCGTAGTTCGTTATGGATTTTGCGTCTGTGACTTAGGCTTAATGAGTTTGCCGAAAAGCGAGCAGAAGTGTGGCGCGTTCAAGTCATTCGTGCATCAGTTCGAACGCGTAACTCGGTAAACATCGTAACGTCGAGTAAGTTATTACCGTCGAGCGAACATGTCGAAAGCAGCAGTTTATAACTTTTTTCGTAGAAAATTAATTTATGGAGTTCTCGGCAGGCGAGCAGAGTGTGAGCGGGCAAAAACATGCAATTTCGGGAAGAAATGCGCTACAAAGTTAGTCAAGTTTCGTCGTAATCTCTCCGCGCTTCTCTTCCATACTTATCGTCAGCCCTCTCCTGACTACAGGAATAATTTCGTATTCGCCGCTTTAATTCAGTGACAAAATATGAGTTAGTCAGTTAATTTTGGAATACTGCACTGAAGTCAGTTTAAGTGGGACCTACCACAGGACGCTGGCTTGTAATCGGCGTTGAGTAGAGGCACGAAAAAATCGTCAGCCTGCGTTCTCTCTCGCCAATTCGTCCTCCTACTGAACGACACGTCTATTTGTTCCCTAAAGTTATTTACACCACGAATATAAACCATACGACACTCTTTCTTCTTCGTCTGCTCCGCTCTGACCTCGTGCCCAGTCGCCTTTCATTTCCTTGAGACTGTTTGCCGAGAATCGTTCGTTATTTCATTTCGTTTGCTGCTTGTCACGATAGATGCTCGATATTTGATATTGGGTATGAGAGTGACCACGAGTGGACAGCTAGTAGTGCTGTGTGTGTGCTATTCTCTATTTACCATCGAGTGGAGGATGACATGTCGACGATCGTGATGACTCTGGTTATGATGATATGAGAGCGAACAGAAGCATCTCCGAGATTAACTTTACTGCATTTAAACTTATTTTAGAGATTTTACAGTCACACGCACGCGTTCGCTTTTATTCTTTTTCTGTCATTTTCATTGCTGTCGTCAAATCAGTGCATCGGCGTCTCGCGACATTTATCACCGTCATCATCACAATAGGGATGCGAGTCGAGCGTGCCGCAAACAAAAAAGAGAGAGAACCAGATAGAGAGAGATGAAGAGATGCAGATATGAAATGATATCGATTGCATTCTTCCCGATATGAGCAGCGATCAAATTTACCACTGAAAGCCAGTCGAAGATACGGCAAGTGCTGTGCACAACACGCGCATTTACATAACGCGATCACGGATCGTGATTCGCGCTGCTTCTTATTATTGAAATGCATTGGAATTCCATTTCGTCAAACAGACAAGACGGCGGCATCTTTTCATCGTGAATCCACAGCGAATGGGGCTATTCAGAGGTATTCCGCTGTCTCATTTTCGCACTTCTCGTCTTCATCGCAGTCTTCGTTCTTCGTCTCTCGTCAGTCCGCCCGAATGCTGCCTTTGAACACTCGATCGCATTTCAGTTTGTCGATGATGGGCGGCCGCTTTTTGGTGTGCCTCAGTCACTAGTCACTAGTAGCTTCGTTAAACAACCACGTAAATCGAGTGCGAACGACGAGCGATGTGCCAGAACAGATTCTCTTCTCAGTTGACCAGTTCCGAACACACAATTATTTGATTCGCCTGCCATTCTCATTATCGATGCCATTAATTTGATGGACCATCAATGATGGTCATTTCCAGCTTAGTGTGTACACGTTTTCGTATGCGTGATGCGTACATCAAAATGAAATGGTACGAACGTGACAAACAAGAGAAGTGAAGTGGTAAAGCAACGAAAGTGAAGAGCATCGTTTTGCTTTCATCGCAACATCATCTCATCGTCATCTTCATCCTCATCCTCGTCCGCATCCACTCTTCTCTGGCTATCCACGCATTCGATGTTGGCAATACAGTTTTCTCTCATTGACTTGCACCTAACTGGATTCGCAGAGCTCGTCTTATCGCACTTTTTTGTCACACACAATCTGCAGTGATGGAATTGCTGCCCAGTATTTCTCATTTCTGCTCACGCTTTAATTTGCCTCGTAGGTGTGCCTTCGCGCATTACGTGGCCCGGTCGATATCTCAGCTTCCGGTTGCGGCGTTTACAATCTGATAGTTAATGTATACAAATTCGGTAATCTGCTGTGTCCAGCCTGGTTTTCAATAGAATCTATTATCGTCTTTCGTTGTTCGTGTAGATTAGGTTAAGCCAGGAAAACTCTCTTGCAAGGACTGAATTCCGTTATACATCACTAAACAATTTGGTATCATGTTTACTTGTGATTTGGGAACAGTTTCTCTAAACTCAATTGTTTGGGGTACCTAAGAAAGTGTATTGTTGGCGTGCTGTTAGCGTAACACGAAACGATAGTTATTGACACTGTCATTGATTTTTGTCGGTGAATTGCTTTGGAAATGCCAGTGAACAGTGACATCGAGGATGCATCGTTACGACAGTGAGAGGAAGGATGAGGAGAAGAAGCGGGATGAGGATGCTGTGAATGAGGATGAGTTTAGGATTGATCGCTGCCTGCCTTCGCATAGACTATCGAGACAGACATCCAGACACAAACGCGAGTGAAAGATGAGAGAAATCGAGACACTGATTCTTCGAGTCGAGTTTACGTTCGAGAAATCGCGGAAGGCATCAAACAACGAGAAAGAGGGAACAGGGAAAACGGAAAGATAAAGCAACGAGTTCGGAAACTATGCGTTTGAAGCCGTCAATCTCGACGAGATGCGATGGCAGTTTGGAGACCGAGACCCGTAGTGCACTCATGCAATCCGATGTGAGGAGAGGACCGATCGCCGAACTCTTATTTCGTTCAGATGCGTTTGCTGACTGTGATCACTATGATGATGGTGCGCTCGTGCCTTTACCATACATTTTTTGATGGAAGCGATGATAATGGCGTGCTGAATGGTGATGACCTCGCGAATGCCGCGCTTCTCTGTGTTCCTTCTTATTGCTTCTTCTCTATTGCTGCATTCTGGTCCCATTCCGTATTAGGTTATCTCTATGCAAACGCAATTTATAACAATGAATAGCAGATATTGATGGTATTGAGCACGACTATTGTTGTGCTGCTGTCGTGCAGATACGCTGCTAGGTGGATAGACGTTCACTTGATGTTGCGGTTTGCCTGTCGCGTGCATGTCAATGCGAAGACGGACTTACACGGGCCGCATTTTGATCAATCTGAAGATCAACTACGTGGTGCGAGTAAAGACGTACCCACGGTCAAAACTGCATCGTTTGCTGACCTGGCTCCGAGAGCCATCGACGACAGACAATCGAGTCGTATTTACTCGTACTTGATCATGGAAATTAACGAGAATGGAGCAGAATGAAAGGGAGAATGGAGGACACTCATGCAAGTGGGTTCATGCATCAGTAAAGCAGAAACTGAACAGAGTGCAGCTCAAATCGAATCGATGTGATCACCAAAGCCAGATATAAAGTGACGCAAGTTTTACGCTGTCTCCAATTTGGCAACTTGGTTTTGTTCTAATCTGAACGCGATTTCTTTCTCCGTCTCTTCTCTTCTCTCAGCTGATTGCTTGCCGCGTTTCAATCTTCGTTCTCTCAACACTGTTTGTTGACGGCGCAAATTTTCACAGTTAATGTTCCTCCTCTGAACCGAACAGAACGTAACTCGAGATTGTTTCGCAATTTTTGTTCCCGGCAGCGGCAATTTCGTGTCAGATTGTTCGTTCGTTCCATTTCCGATAACATTGTCTTCGTGCTGATCAAAAGCGTTCCGTTTCGTTCGGCACACTCGTTTCTGATTGTTGAAAATGATGAGAAATCATTCATCCTCAAGTAATGATAACACACACACGACAAAACGAAACATCTCCATTTGTTCTTTCATTAATGATCAATGGAATAGCGTTGCAGCGAAATTCATCGAGCGAGATTCTGCCGCTTGTTCGTCGTCTCTGCTTCTTGATTAGCATTGAATTACGCTAATGCCTAAATGATTAACGGTAGATGGTCTCGTGCGACACACCTTCGCTTGCAACGAAATGCGCTCGCCATTTGTCATTATGCGTATTCATTCACTTCCGTTCCTGGGCGTCAAGCCACGAACCGACCGCGACATTCGAGATCGATGTTCACTCTTCGCGGTCACTTCACTGGCCGCTATTTCAGCTTTTTTCCATACGCTTGATGCGTTTTTTGTCTCGTTCTGTCATTTTACTGTCATAATTTTTTATCAACTGCTACTTTCCCCGTTCTCTGTCTATGTCTGTCGCGCTCGATCCGATCCATATATTCGTTCTCTTCGTCTATTAGCGTCATGTCACCATCGCATTCACAGTCTATGACATTTAGTGTCATCGTCGTGTCGATGCTGATGGTAACTAAATGTTGATGTTAATGTCGCATTTAGATTCAGCTTCCCATCGAGTGAATCGTGTAAATAGCATGCATGCTGAATACGAAACTAGTTTAGAAATGGCATCAAGTTCATAGCGACGGGACAACGGATATCGATGACCAACGGCACTGCATTTATGGTTTCTTTAATATTGCATTCAATCGCAACCAATACTGGACATGCTCATGTGTGTCACAGCGCATTTTTTCTTCATAGCGATACACACAGACGACAATAATGTTGGGCACATTTCGTTTCTCGTATCTGATTGAATCTGATTCTTTTCCGAGTCATCAATTCAGTGCGCAACTTCGCATATATTTATTCAATTTTCTATTTCTTCTTCTCTGTCTTCTTTCTCTCTCTCCTCTCTGCTCTTTTATCCTGTTGTCTTGTCGTCGCAATCAACATTTCCTTGATGCTCGTTGCTGGTTGAATGCCGTTTGTGAAGCGCATCTCTTCTTCCAGCTGTAATTTGGTGCTCTCGGTCGTGTCGCAGGCAGTCTTTGTGTGTTTGCGTTTTCTCTGGCAGTCCGTCGGCAGATTTGTGCCAAAAGCAAAACTCAGTCGACTGTGCACGGCTCGACTGTGCACGGCTCGACTGTGCACGGCTCGACTGTGCACGGCTCCGCCGTTCGTTGGCATTGCGTAATGTTTGCACTCGCGCCCGTACAGCGAGCAATCCCAGTGAACTTTTCGCACGACATCGACATGGTGTCGTCTCGTTTAGTGCTGTGCACTCTTCTCGATGGCGTATTACTTAAAAAAGCACTTCTCCTTCTCCTTCTCCCTCTCCTTCTCGTTTGGCACTCGGCACTCCCTTTTCAATTGTTTCTTCCGTAAAAGCGGCCATCAATATCGCGTCGACGGCGGAAGTGCCAACAGGGTAGGGGTGAAGAAGAAAAAGAACTGGAAGAAGGAATGGAGATTTGTTGGAGTGAAAAGAGATGAACGATACTTGAATCATGACGAAGTACAGCAAAACAAACAAACAGACGTTGATTTTTGTTGCCGGTTTTATCGGAACTCGAGTTACGCGTTATTGAAATAGGCGAATTGCTGCCGTTCCGCTGCATCTCTCTGGCATCTTCCCGCTATTAATATGAATTGTTTCGCTCTCCTTGCTTCTGCTCTGCTTCTCGCATTTGTTCATGTCGCTTTCTCGTTCACATTATTGGTATCCTTCGAGTCAGTGTTATGTATCATCATTTCTGATATTTTTTTCCTATTCTCACTTTTCCTCTCTCTCACTCTCTCTCTCCTCATTACTCTTTTCCTGCCTTTGTCAATATTCTATTATGAATGTTGCCATTCCATTACCATTCCACTCACATCTCTTCCTTGCCTCATTCTGATTGTCTTATTGTTGTGATTATATTTAGGTTACGATGGCGGATCGAGAGGCGGCCGAACGAGCTGTTAAGGATGCAAATCCAATAATTGATGGACGGAAAGCGAATGTTAATCTTGCTTATTTAGGGGCCAAACCGAGAGCTAATGTGCAAAATGGTAAGTGTGAGTCGTTGACCGAATATTTTGCATTACGCCACGCTAATGCGATTGTGATGTTCGTTTGTCGCTGTCTTGTTCTCCTTCGCTATTCATCGCCGAAAAATGTCATCAACAATACACCATCGCCACCCCACATTACAACTCACACGCCACATATAAGTAATGAGCTAAAAATGACGGAACATGCATTAAATAGAGGCACACAACGAGAAAAGTGAGGCTTGGAAAAAGTGCGACCGGCACGCATTTTGCACAGAAACGCTCGATCGATATTTAAGGCAAATCTCGTTTATCTTTAAATACCGGAAGTTGAGCAATAATGCTCGCGCCGCTCATTGTCTGCGCTCTTGGTGCTTGTGTAATGCCAGATTGATGACAATTAAGAGCGATGTCTCTTGTATATTAAGCAAAATTAATTCGAGTCACATGCATTATGTGTGTGGGGCAACGTCAAACATGAGGCGTACCGCGCTTGATGCACGTCGTGCATCGCTGGCATTAAGACTCGCATTTGCCTTTTTTATAGCGTCAGGCCGATAGTCTTGACGAACGGCGCGAGAAATGTCTGCGTTGGCGGAGATCGTGCGGAAACAATGCCAAATAATTGAAACCCGAAAATAACGCCGGAACCAAGGCAATGCGAATTTTAGACGGACGCAGAATGTGCGAAATCAGAGGACGCCGCTCTTCCGGCGAGAGGATCGCGGCGTGAAAAGACAAACAAAATTCAAGGATTATAATGTTGGTGATGGTGCGACGCTTGCGATGAAAATATTTGCAGTATTCGCCGATTAAGCCAGCCAGATACTAGGTCGTTGCTGCAGAGACGAGAACGAGCAGTGTCATATGTAGATAATCAATGCTCCTCTTACTGTTTTCGCCGAGCCAGCACCTACGAATTGTCGCACCAATTAAACCGATTTTCGTGCTTGTAATCGAGCAGTGAGCCTTTCTTGCTGTGACTGAAGCTAAACTTGGCTGTCCTTCCTCTTTTCCTTCATCTCCATCTCCATCTTTATCTTCATCTTCTCTGCCTTTGTCTCTGAGCGAGCGATTTGCTTTGCGGCGAGCGCGCACGAGGAAAATGAGGCGAGAGAGACGCTTGGAAATATAAAAGGAGCGCATAAAATTGTCAGGAATTTGTCGCAGTAAAAATTAAACTAGCATGGAGAGTGCAGTGAGACTCGACTCGACTACTCAGCATGGTATTCGCATTTGCGATCATAAAATATGCTCGAGATGTACGCGCGCATTACCGTAACGGAAGTGCGTCGTTCACCATCGACTTGAATACCGAGGGATCGATGTCAGTCGAGTGCCGAGGAGGCGAAAGACCAGCAAAGGAATGCGAGTTGAGTAAACTCGACTCTGTGCATCTCTCCCGCAAAGTGACTATTTCAATAAATGTTTTGCGATGTTGAGAAAATGAAATGAAAGATAATGGAAGGGCGGAAAAGAAAATGAGAGCGAGATTAAAAGAAGAATACAAATTAGAAGAAGCGAATAAAAAAAGACGGAGAGAGAGAGAGAGAGCGAGAGAAATAATTTAACGAGTGTACAGAACGCTTGCTGAGCTTGTTTAAGATAGGGAAGAACGATGATGGCAGATT
>JAGGCA010000272.1:4822-16852 GCA_022876805.1 Osperalycus tenerphagus | reverse complement strand
AAAAAAAAACGAAACGAAATATATATATCCGAGAATTGGAAAGCATTGCCGTAATGCATCGGCGTAGCACTTAGTTAACTAACTAACTACTGTGATCTTGTCTATCTTCGATAAATAGCTCAACTCAACTAATAGTTATGCACATGAGAAAGAGCAGAAATTATGTCAAGAACATAACTTTGCCAATGAAATGGTATTCGAGAGAATGTCATGCGGGGAATGCAAGGAGATACAGTCACAGACCCGGACCCATTCTTGTGTCTCGAGAGAGAGACGAGTCCATCAGTCATCAGTCGGTGAAAATGTGTGTGTCGTGTGTGTGGCACGCCCGTCAACTGTTGACAGTCATCTCATCTCTGACTGATACACGTCCAAAATTGTAATTGTCGGCATTTCGAAAGAAGTTCTCGATGATCATTCTCTCTCGCTTAAATCAAGACGAAGAAGAAGATGGAGAAGATGTCGGGTGAGAAGAATGAGAGATAAAAGCATCGCGCAGCTTCGTGCCTGTCCGACTTGACGAGATATCTGAATATGAAACATCTAAGTGAAAGAAAGAAACGAAACGAAACGAAAATGTTGTGCACCTTTTTTGTTCACATCAATCTCAGATTTCGGCGGCGGCGAATCTATTTGGTAAAAAAACGTCGAGTTAATAATCCAGGCGCTTCATTACACAAATCATTCGTCAAAAGGGTATCCGAATATTTGAATGGATCCGAAAATGGAATCTGGAGCGCATCTTTCGGTCTCTCTTTGATAGTTATCAGACTCACGTCACTCAAAAGAGACTCCTCACAATTGGCACAATCAGAGTGACAAACAGATGAACGGCATGTGAAAGAAAAGCAGACCGATTGTGACGAGCTTCTGACGTGCTGGTTGGTTTTTTCCATTTCATTTCATTATCATCGTCGTCGTCGTTGTGTCAACAGAAAATATGCAAACATCGGCAAGAGAGTCCTGATAACACACAGAGAGACTTTTCAGCTCGTCTTTCAACCGATCATTCATTCATTCATCGGCAATCTCTCATCACTGATCAACCGCCGAAATTGTCATGTTTTTAGCTATTTCGCGTGACAATATCAATGCGCATTTAAAACGAAAATTCTATCATGAGATCGTCATTCGGATGGATCATCGTCATCGTCGTCGTCACGCTGACAATGACTGACAGACTGAGATTCCGAAATCTCCTCGTCTCCTCGGTCTCCTCGTCATGCACATGTATTTAGACGGGAATCAGATGGGGATCAGCTTAGACGATTAGAGTCTAGCAGTGAACTTGTACGTTTGTTTTAGTTTGATAGTTTGGGTGTTTGGAGACGAAGTAACTAATCGTGCATCGGGAATGAGTGCTGGCTGGCATCGGCATCGAATTTTGAAAAGCTTTCGCTGAAAAACTCACTGAAAATCACTGAAAAGCGATCTCGATCTTCTCGGGCTCGACAGCGAGCCCTCCCCGATTGCCATCCAGGCATGCCTGGACGACGGGCTGCTGGCTGGCGGTCGGTCGGCGAAGAGCCGCTTTTGTCACATGCCCTTTGTGTCAAATGTTTGCTGAATGTCATTTCAAAGGACTTTGACGACAACTGGAGAATGAGGAGAGAGAGAAAGAAACAGAAAGAGAGGGTACAACTCAAGGATATAACTACGTCGGAATGGATATGAAAAGTCGCGAAACAATTCTGGTACTCCTCCTGTGAGGAACAGACCCGAGCACTACCGGCCTGTTGATCTGTTTCAACGGTGCGTCAGATCGATCCAAGTCCAGATAATTGCCTAATACATATAACAGACGCGGGTTTAGATTGCAGCGTGCAGGTTTGAGGGAAAATGTTTTTTTCTCTATAGTTAAGGTAAAAACGAAGAAACTGAACAACGAACTGAAATCCTCCGGCGGTGAAAAAAGTACGAAATAAAAGAAGTAGAAGATTCGTCGTCTGAAAGACGACCGACCCGAGCCGAAAGTTGAGAGAATTGTGATCCGATTGCTGCTGAGTAGCGCGTCAGGAAATGTGTCCTTAAATGGTGCATTTTTCTCTGCTCATATCGCTGATCAGATCGCGATCAGAATCTCAGGCTAAACTCGACCTATATTTCTATGTATTGTCGATGTCGATAAGGAATTCAAATATAAGAAATGCACCGCAAATTCACATGCCGAAAATCATTTGCCGACAGCGACTGTCGATCATTGATAGAGATCGTTAGTGATAAGGCGGCGCAATTTCCCTGCGAGGCCATTAATTACTAATTAACATTCGACGTTGGTTTCTAGCAAACTGTCACAGAATTTCATCAGTGAAACAAGAGTAGTGACAAATGTTGGTGGACGTATCTATCAACTGGCGTGCCGACCTCTCAAATGAATTTCGCGTTGCGGAGGTAATAATTCGAGATAATAATTTGTCGAATCGACAGCGTCTGATGCTAATAATCATTAATCACTCGCGTTCAATGGAGTTGTGGCTCAATATTCGGATCGGTAACGATAAGTAAATTATTATTTCGTGCAGCAGAGGCATTATAGCCAAGGGTTAACCTCAAATATCACCCAATCGAATGTCGTCTCTCTCTAAACTCAATCAATACGCAATTAAATAGTAGCCGCAAACAAGAAAAACTTCTTCTATTGAGAGATAAGTAAACTAATACTTACCTTGAGACAGTCTCAGAAGATTTTCGGTCCAGTTAATTATATATCACGGACATTAACTAAACTGGACGACGATAACGATATTAATGTGACGTTGATGATTCGGTACTTCGTTATGCTCTTGAGCGGGTGACACGCCAATTTGGGAACAGTGACGATGATGATCCTTCTCTCTCGTCAATTTTCAGGAAACCCCACCCCGATCACCATCACCCATCACCCATCATCAGGCACCGGGGGCTGCGCGACCGCAATTGGAGGCAGATATCTGTAACTTTGACCAACCCAACCACGCCTCTCGATGCATGCATTCCGCGCGTTGATCGCGACGACGACGACGCCTGAAAAGCACTCCAATAATGGATACTTGAGTGCGAGACACACTTAGAACTTTACGTGTTGCCTACCCATTGCCACGTATGGGTATTAAATAATATCACTCGAGGAACGCGCGCGTGCTGAGCTTCTTCTTACTTAGACTTTTGCGTCTCCTTCCTCCTTGCTCCGATGAGAACTGTTAACTTTCGTTGATTCCTGAAAAGAGGTCAACCCCTACTGAGGTGGTCATACTATTCAATTGTATGCAATGTAAGAAACCTTTGGTCAGGTCAGGAGCGAGCTTAAAGTGCACGAGGATCGGTCTGCCTATTATCTGCCAATTCTCTCTTTCAATTATCGTTCAGGTGGACTTTCGAACGTACATTTCCACTCGTACGTGTAGTGTTGGTGTATGCACATCACACAGAGAAAATTGTAGTTGGTCGAATATTTGAGAGGAAGATTACGATGGGTACCGATCGACGATATCAACTCAGAAAAATTCTTATAATTCACAATATTAAGTTAGAATTATGATCTCCGCCGATCTTGTAGTCGTAGTCGAGCTCAAACACCTGGAATAACAACCTGAGCTAAATAACGAAATGAACATCGTTCAAGTGGCACACAGTTCTTATAATTATCTGTATCCTTTTCCGATCAGACTTTGTTCTGAAAAACACGCACTCTGTATTGGACTGGTTATCAGCAAAGTATTTAACCCCTCATAACTACACGTACTGCACTGTCGACGGTACTCGATTTGGTGATGACAACTACTGTCAGACAAATAGAATTGGAAAACCTGTAAAAATATTAAGCACTACGAGCGAGACTCGCCACGAGTACTCTAATTCAAGGTTTTCATTGACATTCAGTATCAAAAGTCAATCACTGAGTAAACGGACAGCAAATATTATTGAATGATTGATACTCTGCCTGCATTGCGAATCTGATAGATAGGCACGTGGAAAATGATATGGAAAATGATATTTTTAATGAAGGGCAAATTGTCCTGAACAACGATGGGAATGACGAATTTTTCCCATAAACACGCAATGGAACCCTATTTACACAATTATATATGTCGGTTTTTCAACAAACATATCACCCATCATTAAAACGCGCAAGTCCCGTCTGTACTCGATGTGTTGCTGACACTAATCCTCACCTGTCGGTGGTTCGGTGTTCAGCTCATCTTCACCGGAACACCGAACCTCCAACAGTCAAAAACAGGCAATGGACGTCCACGTGGAAGCAGGAGGCTAGCAGAAAACAAAATAATTATATCGGGGTGCGATGAAATGGAGCGACAAACAAATTGTGGTCCAGGCCAATCTGATCGTTAATACGACGAGACCGAGCTTGTCCGACGATGCCAATTTGGAAGCTCGAAAATGCAAAAGTAAATAATCAGAGAAGCACAATGCTGATGGTCAATCATCTGAGAGATCATCTCTGAATTTAGAATTTAGTATTTCAGGATGTTTTTTAATCAGTAACGTTAATAATTAATTATTTGGCAACAATTAGTTATCATCATTATTTTTGCTTTATCAGCAGTTTTCATACTTTCCATTTCACAAGATTTCCGTTCCGTGAATTCCGTTGAGTAAATACAAATAAACACGAATCGTATCATTGCGTTCGCACTTGATGATCAACTGAGTGGATTATCAACAAGCAGGTTCATTCACCAAGAAAAACGTAAGTACGTAACAGACAATAAATAAGTTCATTAAAATTCATTCATTTGAATCTCTCAATCAATAATCAGCTCAGTTAACAAGACCATTAAATTGGTTATTATAATGGACTGGCAATAAATGGCTAAAAATTGTAAAGAAGAAAGTTAAGATTCACAAGTGCGTAATTGATTGAATGAATTTATGTACAATATTCTCTTGATTGGCAGTTAAAACAAAATATTTAACTAGTTACTCGATTTGGAATTAAAGCTGCAGCATCTCAGGTAATGATACCAATACTTAAACGAACGAAAAGTAAATAACTAGACGCTCATCTCTGTAGTTGATAGTTCTCAAGCGCGTCATGATTTAGACTACACAATAATATTAAAAAAAAACTCCACACAAAATAAAGCTAATAGTCTAGTCTGCATTTCTCTCTCACTAGACTAGACTAGACTAGCAAATGGAGGAAAAAAGTTTGCGAGTTGATTATTACGACTGAATGTCTGGTTCTCATTGTTCCAAATGGAAATAAGGAGGATGAGGAGCAAAAGAATTTGGAAGTTAGATTTAGATTTTAGTTTTGTCAGATACAGCAAGCACGCAAGTACAGTCTGTAACTATTGAGCTTGACAATCGAGAAATTTCAGTGTCGGTTAATTATTGAGAGCGCGACACTGAATCGACTCAATACACACACATACCAGCATATCATATTTGCTTGAAGTGTATGTTTGTTTGAATGTATTTAATTATGACGATTCCGTTGTTTGATGATTGTATCTTGTCTGCTGCTGCTGCTTGGCGTGCAGTGATGGCGGTTTCATGGGTGGCACAGGTTTGATCTTGGTCTTCGGTTTAATGGGTGGCGAAGGTTTGATCGATGCAATTGCTGCTGCTGCTGCTGGCTTAGCAGCGAGTACTGGTTTGGGTGATCTGGGTACAGGTTTCGGTGATGGTGTCGGCGACATGCTGACAGTGACAACTGTACTTGTCGATGGTGACACGGTGCTCGTTGATTTCGGTTCTCTCTGAACACCGTTTGACAGTAATATCGGAGCGGTTGTAAATGTGGTGGTTGTAGATGATGAAATACCGGCAGGAGACACGGTCGATGTGCTGATCTCCGTTGTCTTGGTGCACACGTTTGTCACAGTAATGGCATTACTGTTACTCTCGACATTACTTGTAAGATCGACAACATTTCCGTGAACAGCCATTTGATAAGCCACTTCGAATGCTTGACCCAATGTCAAGATAATCTCGGTAGCCAAATCCTTACAGACGAAAGATAAACACATAATTTGATTATATTACTCGTGCCAGTTCCTGATCGTGAGTTATCTCCAAACACACACAGATACTTACGATTGACTGAGCACAGAATACGTGAGAGTAATGCTTGTTGGTGTCCAGATCTTTGGTAATGTATGCGAAATGATTCAAATCATCTGCATCTTGACAAGCACAGTTTATGTTTCGTATTTCATGTTCGCAAACCATTTGCTGTTATAATAAAAAAAGGAAACTTAGATTCCACACACGAACACGATTTGCTTACATTTGTTTGTGCGTTGATAAATTTGACACCTGTATACGAAACGGCCAGGATGATGGATGGAATTTTGGCGATGTTTTTCGTCGATTCCTTCAATTTCTGAATTGATTGGCGTGTTGATTCCATGCCCTGCAGTTCCTTAACCAGCGTTGACCCCAAGTATTGAGCACTGTATTGGCAACTCCCGTTAATTAGTTCGTCATTATCGTGTTTCCACTCGGCAGTTAAAGAAGAATAAGATTGGGTAGATAAACGGTTGATGGACTCATCCGTTGTTGTTGATGATGATGGGCCTGGTTGACGGTGATCAGAAGAAGGAGACTTGGACACCATCGATATGCGACTCGATGGTCGCTCATCTTCGTTGGTGGCTGCTGCTTTGCTGTTTGCTGTTTGACTAGTAGCTTTCGAATCAATGTCGTCTTTTGTCAATGTCATGTCCACTTCGAGTTCGTTGAGTTTGAGATTCTGTGATAAATCTGTACTTAGTTTCTCCTGATCTGGACAAAAAAGCCAATGGTATACATATGATTAACAAACTTACCAGCTTGTCAAAGTCCAGATCATCGAGACCAAGATCAGCGACCACACTTTGCTTCTCCCCGAGAGATGCCAGAATCCTTCTCCGATACCCCAATTTATGCACCTCGAGAACTGTGTTCAGTTCCACTTCCCACACTTTCACGACTCTCTCCATATCATTGAAACCATTTGCAGCAAACTTTTCCTGATATTCGCCAAGATTCAGTGAATCGAGCCATTCGTTAACTGAGTTCATCCTGTGTTCGTTTGTTAGCGGCTTCATCTCTGGCAATGTCTTGGCCGCTTCTATGATCAGCTCTAAATTCCGAAAATTAAAATTTCTTTTAACTCCAACCGCACAATACAGGAAGCTATTCACACGTCTAACAAGATGATTAGGAAATTTGCAAACACGAGTTTATGAATGAGTGAAACAGAATTGCTTCCTAATGCCAGTAAATAAGGCAAGACATCAACCCACCTCGATGTGTTGGGTTAAGGATTCCCACTTCGATCAAATCCTGGTCGTCCATCACATTTGGACCCATGAAACGTAAGTCATCGAAACCATTAGCGATGAGTAGAGCTGAATATTCAGCCAAACCCGTCAAACGTTGCTGAAACCATTCATCCACAGTTTGATCACCACTATCATGTCGTGCACCACCATTGACCGAGTCTTCTGGTTCTGGTTTATCTTCTACCTTGTCATGTATCGATGTGTTCGTATCGGTCTCAGCAACGGAATCAGCACCAAAAGTGAACAAATTCTTCGGTATCTTATTCGCTTTCTTTTGCCGGTCTTTTCTCACTAATTCTTCACGAAACTTCGATTCTATTTCGCGACAAAATACAGTTTCATTCGCCAATCCGCTACCAAAACTTGCCATAATATTCGTGATCTCATCCCAAGCAGCATTTTCGTCGAACAGTAGTTGCAACGACTCGCGATAATTATTCGACGATGTCCTCCCATCTTCAGCCATCTTCTCCTTGGTATTCGACTTGCGATGCGTTCTCAATGACGACGTCTTACTTCCGTTCTTCTCTAACGTATCACAACTGAGACGCTTCTGTCGTTTGAGCGACTTCTTACCATCCGACGAAACTTGTCGCTGTCGCAATCTGGCAGACACAGAACCGCGACAGAGACCAGCGAACGGATTACCAACTTCGCAGCCCACAAGGTAGATGTGCTCGCCTGTTGATGGGTCAATTGGACCTCCAGGATGGCTGGAAGTGAAATCAGTCGCAACTTCACTCTTATTCTCGAGCGATATACTTCTTCTACTTCGACTGTGATCTTTTGGTCTCGTCAGCGACAACTGCACATAACCAGCATTATCAACAGCGGCAAATAATTCGTCTTCGGTGAATGTTTCGATATCACGTGAATGACGTTTAGTGAGTCGTTTCAGTTCCTGGAAATAATCCAAACACGGAGAAGAGAACAGAAGAGAGGTGAGTTAATAACGGTAGTCGCCGAAAATGAACATACTGTCGGTGTGTCTCTCAGAATGACTCGCACAAAAGTGGTGCACAAAAGTAGTGCACAAACGAACTGAACCGACAGGAGAACGAGAACAAGTCGAGTGAAGCTGATCAACAAGTTTCTTGTGTACAGAGTCAGTTCGGTGCGGTGACTGAGAATGCCAGGCTAGCTCGATAAACTATGTAAATGCGCGTATCAACTAAACAAGATTTCTCTCATTCACGTGATAAAACGGTGTTAGTTGAGTTCGAGTATGATAAGAGTGCGGCGACGGAAAACAGTCATTAAACAAAGACTGCTATTTATTACCAAGAAATAGACTCCGGCGAGAGTCAGAGAGAGGGAGAGACAGCCAAATGAGTGAGCACGAAAACCCAGAGCAGAAATCGAACAAGTTGATGGCACACACACATACACATGCCAGGCGGATATCAGAGCACAGATCAGATAACTACATATGTAATCAGAATGCATGACGAATAAAAACATTTTTACATCACTGACGACGAGAGAAAGACTGACTAAAGAGTGAAGAGCAGCCAGCAGCAGCTCGCAAATGAGCTTGAATTGAAATTAGAAGCGAATAAACGAAACAGAGGAAAGGAAAATTATATGAAATTATATGATTCAAAACTGTGACAACTTACCGCAATGTCAACATAAAATATCTGCTCTTCTTCGTCACTGCAGACTGAATCATCATCATCACAACATGCATTATCATCACTATCACTACTTGTCGTTGTCTGATTGTTGTTATGTTGATATTCACAGCAATCATCACAATCACAATCATCATCATCATCATTGTTCTGTGCAAATTAAATGTGAATGGTGAAAACAAACAAAAAAAGTTAAAACTGGGAACACAGGGGAGAGGAGAACCGCTGAAGAAGAAAGGGGGTTGAAGACGACGAGAAGCACTTCTGAAATGTCACTCACTGTTTGAAAATAGCATGCAAATTCTGAGCCTCACATCATTCCGATGACTTAAAGAGAAGCAGAAGCTCGAACGGTGGTCATCCGCTACTGTTAAATACCTGAGCCATTGGCTGGAGCACTGATTCGATGCCATCGGCGGCCGTGCATGGTGATGGCGGTGGCATGTCAGGCGTTGGCGGCTGAATGTGATTAACAGCGGTTGGACTACTCAGAGGTGGTGGTACTGTGGCGAGCTGTACAGTAGTAGTAGAAGCGCGTTTAGCCACTTTTAAATCACTCGGCTTTGCCAATTTCACTGGAGGCTTGTTGTGCGATTTGCGACACGGATTCGTGTTCGTGTTCATGGCAGCATCGCGAGTACGCTCATCACTCGTTGTTCTTCTTGTTCGCTGCTGTTGCTCTGAGGACTTCGATCTTCCGTATTGTTGAAGCGATGGTCGCCGATTCAATGACGATGTCGTATAACCGCCACCATTACCATTGGAAATTTCCGCATAAATGGCACTCGTTGAACCATCATCTAACATGGTCTTTCTCTGATTAAGACCATGATTGCTCTTCTTCTGCTTATTACCTTTAAATGTTGAGAACAAGTTTCTTTGAGACGCCTCTCCATCCATTCCGGACGCATTATTAGCATAGACATCCACACCACAGTTATTTCCTAATGCTACTTGCAGTACGCCATTATTATCGGTACTCGCTGATCGCTTTATGGAACCGTAGTCGGAATTCTTGCCACTAATCGTAATAAATTCGTAGCCAGAATTGCGACTAGCTTGTGAGAAGCTTCGACTAATCGGTGATATTGACTTCCGTGGCGGTTTCGCTGGCGGCGTTGGTTTTACGCCCGTCGTCGTCGTCGTCGTCGTCATCATGTAACCAGCCGAGGAATGGTTACTCCAAGTGCCAATTGATGATGTTCTGGAATCTGGCCGGTTGTGATCTAGTTAAAGTAGGAAAGCGAAAGTGAGTGAGAGAAAATCCAAGCATGTCGGCGACTTAACGAACCGTGGTCATCACAGTGAATTCGCTCACATTTTATGCTGCTATAACCAATACCAAAATCGCCCCAATTATTGACCGGTGGAGGTGGAATATTGTAAAGAACTTCATCCGTATAATCAGACGACTTCGAGGCTCGAGTAGCCGCCAATTTTACCCGTTCAGACACTGCTGCTGCTGCTGCTGGTTGGCCACACTCGTAATCCAGAAACGACGGACTTCGACTGCTCGACGTCGAATAACTATCGAGAATCGAGTCTTTCGACAGCGACAATCCCTCCAATGCTGGCGGCTGATAAGCATTTGCACTGTTGCCGGAAGACCGCTTCAAATCCGCACTGTTGATACTCAATCTCGGCGGTGGCGGTGGCGGAACATCATAGAAGCTAAAATCACTAACAGGTGAAGCGATTGTGTTCGGAGTATGAGATCGATCGATATCGAGCGACGACGATATCTGTTCCTCTTCAGGAACTAATGTGTTTGAATAAAGCGAAGAATGTTCTGGCGTGTTGTCCGTGTATCCAGGAGGTGGCGAAATGCACAGAGACGAGGAAGAGGAATCACGCATGATGATGATAGTTGACGTATCTTCATTTGACGTATTGACTAGAGTTGTATGATCTGTGTGGCAGTAAAAGAAAACAAACGATAAGCATGAAAGAGTGGGCTGACTTTGGCAGGTTCTTGACTGAATGACTACTGGTAATTAATTGTTCACCTCTTATTAATTGCTTCGTCTGTTTGGCAATATTTGTGTTCATATCGCCGAGCAAGTCCATAACAGTTCTCCGTTGACTATCAACTAATTCAACATCGATTCCGTATTCCATTAACAACTTCACAACTTCAATCTTGCCATACAGAGCTGCAATAGAGGGAGAGAGAGATGGTACTAACTAATTGAATCTAGTTAATTTGATAATTTTGTATTAAAATTCACTGACCTGCTTCATGCAATGCACTTCCGGTTTCAGTCTAAGCATGAGTAAATAAACCAAAACTGATCGTTAGCGGAAAACACTCGAACTCAATACCCAACGATTTTCATCATCATCTTACCAAATAATTAACATCAAATTTCGCATCCAATAACAACTTAACAACATTTCTATGGCCATTGCGTGCTGCCAGATGAAGTGGTGAATGTTTGGTGACAAGATCGCGAACCAAATTGGGTCGTGTACTCAGCAGAACATCAACAGTGTCGTATCTGCCATAATGAGCTGCCAGATCGAGCGGTGACTGATCTTTACAATTCCTGATCGACGGATCAGCATCATGGCGGAGAAGCAACGAAACGACGGAAGTGTGTCCATATTGAGCAGCACAATGAAGTGGCGTCTCCAAATCATTATTCTGGGAGAAGGAAGACAATGGTCAAGGTCGGTGGGAATGTATATTCTGGTTAGTGTGATTGACGAAGTTAACGATGCACGTAGAATCGACGTGTCAATTATCAAATTGTGCGGCTGCTAGATTCAAATGAATGAATGAATCATTACGGCAAGCGTACTTTGAGATGGACATTCGGCACATGGGAACTCTGTGTCAGAATCATTTGCACGATTTCCGTGTTGCCCGTCCAGGCAGCCAAGTGAATGGCCGTCGATCCTTTATTATCGATGATGTTGGGATTGGCTGCGTGAGCGAGAAGAAGTCCAACAACATCCCTGGTTGAGATGGTGAGATAACGAAACGTCACGAGAAGAAATGAATGAGTCAGGTAATTTGAATTCAAAAACCGTGCTGGTAAAATGCATCACTTCAAATCTCATCATCATTGTGTTCGCCGAGGAGTGGAAATTGAATTACTCGACAAGGAGTTAACGAATAGACT
>JAGGCA010000261.1:2999-14012 GCA_022876805.1 Osperalycus tenerphagus | reverse complement strand
GGCCGTCAGTCAGGCCGTCAGTCAGGCCGTCAGTCACTTTCTCTACTCGTCCGTCGTTCAATATTCACGCAAGCAGAACGAAATGAAATTTTCTGCTTCGACTTCATCATCATTTGATTTAATATACACTGAACGTGGTGCACACAAAAAAGAGAAAAGCAGCCGCAAAAATCGGATTTTGGAATAAAAAACGGCAAACGTTGACTTGCGTTTTTCTGGTTGCCTGGTTGGCCGACGAAATCCGAACGACAGCACATCACCATCGCCATCACTTTAACATTAAGTAAATGCGTTCAATTTAAAATAAATGCTCGATCAGCGGCGAGATCGAGGAGAGAGCGTGAGAGAGATTATTGGGAAGAAGAAGGAGAGAGCTTATTTCATGCATGCCATATTACAGAATATTACAGAATATTACAGAATGTTGGGAAAGCGTTTTGGTCACTGCTATTCAAGTCAATGAGCCGATGAATGCTGTTTGGCAGCGAGATCAGAGAGCGAAAACTGGGCAGAAAAGTGCAAACCGAGAAGCGAGCCTGAGAGGAGATGAAAAATCGAGCCAAAAGGCTACACACATGACTATTTCGACTATTTCTCTTTTCATTTCTCCCCGATAGTGTATCGCGATAAGAGTGGAGCAACACCACTAAGAGTCAGTAAATATATCATAAATATATCAACCTGTCGCGATGGCACCGAGAAATTTTATTTTGCCAACGACCAACACGGCCAGAAACGAACGCAGGAAATAAGACTCCACACGAGAAAACCAACTAAACTGGTGATGAGACGAGCGGGAAGTAGGAAGGCGAACAAGGACATCAACATGGAATGACGTTCCGTTCATCACCATCACCATCACCATCACCATCACCATCATAACCACGACCATCATCATCTGCATGTGTGCATCACCAGGCTTTGCAGGAAACGCATCGCGCAGGTGACGGAGAAAATTATCGGAACCCGATTACGACCCGAATTACGATGGAGATCGGCTTCTGTGCTGAACGTGATCGGAACACGACGTCGAAATTCGAAACCATTATCGAATTGACTTCAACCTGCACTGCACATTCGGCGCCGAAATAGCACAGGTCGGACGTCAATCTGTCATTTATGAAAATGTCGCACATCTTACGAGCGAGCAGTGACTGGAAGTTTGTGACATTCGGTTGCCAGGCAGCAAATCAATGTGAGTGCAGGTAAACTTGCGAACATGCGAACTCGGAACTGCACTCGATGCAAGTGCACTACTTGCAGACTCTGATTATTATAACAGGTGCACCGAAAATGGAGGCAGGTAAGTAGACAAAAAAAGTAAATATAGATCGTGTCGGTGATTGCCGACGCGAATCTCGAGAGGCGATGCGATGCGATTAAACGACGAATACAAAATTCAATTCCGATCCTATCTCTAGACTGTGACTATAGCAGGTCGATTGATTTAACGAGATACCGATGACGGGAAATCCGCGCAAAACGTCAAAGTAACAGCAATATAAAAGTGACAATTAAAATACGACGCCTCCGTGAATCGGCAATTTCGGCAATTTCCGCAATAAACGTTCGGGGTTCACTGCATTCGTTGCGATCTTTCGCCCACGTTCGAGGTTCAGGTATCTGGAAGTTGCTCGGTAGAGAATTTCAAAAATGCATCATCCGTGAGCGAACGACTTTCGTTATGCGATATCAGCGCAACACTTCTTTCACTCCACTAACGAATTTCGTAACGACAAATTAATTTGTGCGACACGTCAAAGCGCAAGAAAGTTATATAAGTTATATGCAGGTCTGTGCAGTTCAGATAAGAAGCCACCAAGTACCTCGGAACGTAGGAACGTAGGAATTCAATGAAAAACTCATTGAGAAAAACGGTGAAAAATTTCGGGTTCACCACTAAATGTCAGGCAATTCATTAGATTAACGTGCTCAATGTTTGAACAGTGAACTCTCTGACTTATTCCTGTGGCAGAGTAGTGACTTCAAATGTCTCCACTTGATCCCATCAAGTCGTTTGACTCTTCGTGCATATACCCCACGTGTATCATCTTGGCACTGTGGCAAACTGGTTATCAAATGCAATTAATGTGACAACACAACCCGCGGGAATAAATAAATTAAAATGTCACAGCTGGAAAACCAGTTTCACGCCATATTATTTGATTTATTTAATCGGTTAATTCGTCGTGACTGGGATAAAATGTTTGACGATTAATATCGCGTCATCGTCATGCCGATGTGTTTTTGGTTATAGTTATCTGGAGTGCGAAATGCGACGGCGAGTCATTCGAGATTTGGTTGAAATTTGATTTGGTTTTAGCTATTTTACTTTTTCCAACGCTGTTGGAATATTAATACGACTATTATATTACGACTATTATATCGCTACCCTATTATTACGACAGCGCAGAGAAAGCCGAACGGCGAAATTTTTTAACGGCACTGCACTCAAGTTGATGAAATGAAATTAGACTTGCACACTTAATAAAAATCAGTTCTATTTATTGTGGTGTTTGTGATCGCGGGCACGACGGCGTAGAATTGGAAATGGGAAGAGAGCTGCTCGTGCCGGAACGAAATCATCTGTAAAATTGAACAGCGTCAACGACTAACGACGACCATCAGGGTCGGGACGTAATGAATAGGAGCGAACAAATGGCGAGCAAAAGTTTCGTGGAGAAAAGACAGGCAAGAATGGGAAGCCAGAAATTTGTGCGGACTAAGTGGAACAAGGATATCTGTGGAACAAGGATATCTGTGTGTCTGTCTGTCTGTGTGCGTTTCAGGCTGTACCGAAACAATATCCAGTTAGTAGTCTGTTTGATTGCCGTTTGTTGCTCGCTAAGCCATAGCAAAGGTCTTCCTCTGGAGCCCATTTCCATTGTTTTCCAACATCGGCATTCTCTCAGTGCCATCAACTTAATTTCAGCTCGTTTTGCTTTATGTAGTGAAAATGCAATATCGTCAATTTCTCTCGCATCTTCATCAGTCTTCCTCTCTGTCGCTCTCCTAAAGTCGAGCAGCAATGCGAAACAAGTAACAATGAACAGTGAAGCACATCGTGCATGAGATGCTCGTTGCGTGTAAATGCGGCCAATACAACAAATTGGCGAAATAAAACGACCCAAAGAAATCGGAGAAAGCGAGACGACGATCAGTACTGAGAATGTCGAAGAATGTCGAGTTAGACTACTCGCTGCTTGATGGTCAGTCCGTGGACGAACGTTATTAACATGATTGCGTGGTAAGAAGGCATCGAACATATCGAGAATCTCGGTGATGATCGGCGAGCAAATAGATAGGAGGAAGACAGCGAGACAAGACACCATTGCGACCACTTTGTTGGCCATCATCGTGGACGTTAAATACAGAAGAGTGACAGCGATCGTGACAATTATTGTCGTAAATGCGAACGCGAACGAGAGTAGTGCGTTCACTGATCAAGTAAATCAGGCGAATTGCGCGTCGCAGTAAATTGATGAAAGTGCGCCAGTGTCAAGCAAATCAGCACTTTGCGCGACGGTCATCGAAGTGACCATCGAAGTGACCATCGAAGTGACGCGAGACACACACTCGGTGTAAGGATGAGGGAGGCAAAGAACAAAGAAAAGCGCCCAGCATCGAATCGTGGTTGCCATGACGACCGGACGGAGGGATGATGAGGATGAGGATGCGGATGAGGATGCGGATGCAGATGGAAAGAGAGAGCGAAGGAGTTTAGGTAGGGACACAGAGCTGGTCGCGTGTCGCGAGCGTCGCGCGTGCGAATGTCGCATGGCAACAACAATGCACCACTCTAATAACGCGCCGCCGAAGAACACGACGACGTGCCAATACATTTTTGTACGCGACACCACACACGATATGTGAGACCCACAACGGAATAGGTTACGCATTCATCGATCAAGTCACGCAGCGTAAAATTACTTCACAAACGACGATCTTGTCGTGCAGCACAATGGCGACAACAGTAATCATGTACGGATGTACGGATGTACGGATATACGGATGTACGGAATCATAACAACGAAGGTATTTGAGCGCGTGTGGCAGACACACGTCGATGACACTCGAGTAGCTTAAACAGCAACTTCAAGTCAAGCCTTCCCTTCCTCGTTCTTCAGCAATAGATCACCGACATCGTATTTATGATGTCGAATGAATATCGGTTTAAATACCTAAATACCGGAAACAGAGGTCATGTTCATTTTTCACCGAATCTCGCCCGCATAAATTCGGCACTTTCGAGCGAAATTCCGGGCAACTTTTCGCAAGTTCGTGTGTGCCAATTCGAATTCCTGTCGCTCTGTCGGTACCAGAGAGCCAGTCTCCGGAGAAGTGTGGCTCGATGACGTCGAGCTAACGAAGTGCGTTTAGTTGGCGTTGCAAATCTTGTCATCACTTCTATTGATTTAATGACTTTATTTATATACCATCCTCGCTCGTCGTGCGCGAGAAGAAGGACTAAATCAAGAAACGGACGCGAATGTATCGGCTTAACGGCACGGTTACTTCGTCTTCGTCAAACATCGAAACGAGATGCATACTTTGGCAGCCTCTCTCATCTTCATCCGCATCCTGAGCGTCTCCTTCTCTTTCATCATCACCGCTAACACTCCTGCTGGTATTTTCCGTGTGCCTCGAACTCTATCAACGCTCGGAACACTTCTCAAGGAATTCTCCATCGGATACGATTTATGTCGGTGAATATTTTTCACCAGTTCGCCGCAGCAGAAGTTGCATTTATTTTGTTTTGTATTGCCACCAATCCATCTTTTTTCTTCGTCAATAGTCACACACTCGTGCGATCGACGAAGACATCAATTCTGGAGAGCTGCCACATGACAATAATTGAATAATTTTTCGCCATTCACCACACAGTTCGCACGTCTCCAAGTCTCTCTCGGTCTGTGTCTTTTCCAGATGATGATGAACAGAGCCGGAGCAAAGAAGAAGAAGGAACTGCCGAAATATCGCCACCGGCGAGCATTTTCGACATCTGAGGCCTGAACAGATGAGTGACTTGACGGAGAAGATGGAAAGATGGTGATGATGATCGGTGCCACGGACTCTCCTTGATGTACTAATATTTCTTGACAGGCAGTCGCTCGCGATGCTGGTAGTATATCGACAGCAAGAAGGAAAAGATGGAAGCAATGAGCGTGATGAGCCCACCACGTTTCATGCAAATCGATTTGCAAAGTGAGCGCGAGAAAGTTTCACGTCACGTCAAGATAACGTTGCTCATCATCGTTTCCTTTGCTTATACATATTTCCACATATTTCCACATATTTTCACATATTTCCACATATTTCCTCTTCGTCTGTTTTTTCTCTTCAAATAAAACACGAGGTCAGACATCACCATCGAAATCAGACAAGAACGAGACGCGATGAACTCGATTCGAATTGTTTGCAGCAAACTTGACACGCTTCATACCATTGATTACACGAATATGCATCAGCATTGACATATTGATTTGGTGATCGTGACAAAACCCTTTCTTGTTGTAATGGTTGGAACATCACGTTTCGTACCGGAATTGGCGTGTCGACAAACTGCAATTTGGTATTTTTGCTCGCAACTCACCCGCTCTCGAGAATAGTTCTGCAAACAATCAGCTCAACATCGCAACAATTAGCGAAGAAGAGCGAAAACGAAAAACGAATTGCATAAAACAATAAAAACCAGTGCACATAATGCGTTTGAGTGAAACCGAAACCGAGCCAATTTACATTCACACTTCTTGGTGCTGGCATGGAGAGAGAGAGAAGGGAAACAAGGCAACAAGAATGAGAACAATTGGCGAGGGCTGATTGCGTAAGTACAATAGAGAAGAGTTTGCCGAAGACAACAACAATAACGTCACACAGAGAGTGTATCAGCAGCATTGATTTCCGTAATGAATTCGCTGTGGCACATCATCACACTATCATTGTGTGCGTGTGCGAAACAAATTTGAGGAAAACAGAGAGAGGGAGCAGGAAGGAGAACAGAAGGAGAACAGAGGGAGATAGGAGAGAGACCATGGGAGAAGATACCGCAATGATGCTGACGAAGCGATAGTGATGGGATGCTGCAGAGAGTAGTTTCGAACCAACTCGAACGTTGTCTCGTCACGATGCACATCGCGATCGTCACATCGCCAATGATTTATGTCAAGTCTGAACGCGTAACCGTTTCACTGTCCATTACGATATGCCGATCCAATTGCTATCTCCGGTAATGCATCAAATCTGCTTGCAAGCGGCATCATCACCATCATCACCGCTGCTCATTTCGGCATCATCTCATCCTCGTGCTTCTACTTTGCTGCCATCATCGCCCGGCCAGATTAGCGTGCATTAATATTAAAACCATTAGAATGACGACGCGATCATCGATCATGGAAACGAACGGAACAGAACGCAATGAGATAATTCACGGCTATATAACGGCAATCAATATGCAATTTGCGTATGGCGCGCATCCACAAATATGGGACACATCTCAATCAGGTTTCATCGACATCCGAATTATGCAACGATCGAACGGCAGCTCGCTGATGGCAAGAAGAAACGCCAATCGGTTAGCATCGCAACGCACATCCAGATTTTCGACGAATGTCGGAACGACAGTCGCACGAATGCACGCGATGATGGAATATTGAATATTTAGCCAATTTTTATTCGGTTTTCATGCCCAGCAGGAGAAAACAGTTGATTTCAGTTGATTTCAGTTGATTTCGCACCACTCTCCACATCTCTCTCGGCTCTCAATCTTTTCTCGTTCCCATCGCAGTTCGATTTGTTCTCCAGTACTGGCGAATTTCTCTCGCTCGCCTGTTTTCCTGGTATGAGCCTTTCGCCTATTTCAACTTGATTCTAACAAACTCGATCAGCTTGATTCCCGTTTCTCGAAACGTTCTGCTCTCTGCTCCTTCTCTCTCTCTTGTCGTTGTTCGCTGCTGTTTTTTCCAATTTTTTCTTTCTTCTCTCTCGGTCTTTCTCTCAACCAGTTTTCTATTACATCACAATAGATGTTTAGTACGCTCTAAGAATTGTGAAAACTGAACTCGCGACGAACGCAAACGCAGCAAACACGAGAAAGCAGAAGGAGAGCGAGAGAGAGAGAAAAAAAAGGTCAAGAAATTCGTTGCAATTTTCGTTTCAGTTCATTGTGCGCTGCATTTCGTCACCCGAATCAGTTCTGTCGGCCTGAGTGTAGGGCCCTGTTGAGAAAGTGAAACATCTTAGGGAGTAAAAACAATGAGCTCGAAACGGCGTTGAGGAAGACAGAAAGGAGAGAACCTGAGATGAGACAAAGAGCAGTGAGAGTGAAATGAAAAGGGATGAGGGTCGAATTTCGCTATACTGATCGCAAGGGATGATGGAAGGATGATGGAAAGTGGTGACTGGATGCGAGTGGCGATCGGGATCGATTGGAATCGAACGTGCACCGATCTGCGATCGAAATCGGAAGCGCATCAGCAGCAACACATGAAGGTGACGTGACGTCGACACGAAATTAGATGAGGCTTTTAATGTAAATCGAACAACGAGGACAACGAGAACGACGAGCTGACAGGTGACAACGACATGGACATGAGATCGGCGTGTTTTCAGCCCTTCTTCAATCTGATTGCATCTTGTTGCGTGTCGCCTGTAATCGGACTAAATTCGACCTGACAAATGCAAGACGCGTTCCATTCACTTTCCATTTCTGGTGATGTCCTTTTGCCGACGGCACTCTGATTACCATGCATGACGCAACCCCGAAATTGTGGCCAGAAACTGGACACCGTCTTTGAAAATGAGTTTGGCGAATTTGGAAATTCTCTCCACTTGACGTAGAGCTGGCATTGTTATGGTCCATTCAATTTGTCGTGACAGCAACGACGAGCAATTCGATCGACGATCGTCCTGCGTCATATCGAAATCGCATCGAACGACATATAGATATCGAAGAGCATAAAAATATAATATTAAATAATAAAATTTCGATAGAAACTGCTACAGAAAAAGAGAGCGAGAGCGAAAGCAATAAAAAGCGGCGATATGAAATACTAATAAAAAAATGCCATTTATGCCATTTTCCACGTCGCGTTTCATGCTCTCATGAGCCTGAACCGGGCAAAAAATGGAGCCTCGTCGTTAGCCGAAATCGCGACTCGGTGCAATTTTATCCGCCGCCGATCCTGCACGCCATTCGCTCCTAGATAAGTGTTTCACTCGATGCACTGTGCTGGTACCAGGTCAGAGTAAAATGTATCCGATCGGGAATCGGATCAGCGGAGTCTCGAAGAGCAAGTAGACATGAAACTGTGGGCTGGTTGCGGCCGAAATAATAATGATGGTCCTTTCGGGTACGAAGCGATTTACATGGTCTGATATTTGACGGGGCGCAATAATGTGCCAACCGTAAGTACGTGATTTGAATGCGAAATGGCAGCTTGGCTTTGGCCGTGGCAAATAGAAAGAAGGCGCTCCGTAAGCAGAACGCTAACCTGGGCACGATCGATGCAATGCAATGACTCTGCAATGACTCTGCAATGACTCCGAACAGAGACCGAGAGAAGAAGGAAGTGAATCAAACTCGGCTAGCTCGATATTGGTTCGCATCGATAAGTTTCGACAGTAAGCCTCAAAGCCTACGGAATAAAGTTTATTCTGATAGAGAAAACGGAATGGAAAAGAGGTGAACATGGAGAAAGGAGAAGATACAGAGGAGAAAAGTGCGGCGAGTTCTTCTGTTCTGCTTCGCTTTCAAAGTCTATCGAATACACACATCCAGTGGGCTCCAGATGAGGGCTACGCATAATTTCAGTCTGGAAAACAGGTCAAATTGAATTGACAAATTCATGATTTGCATAAACCTTGCAAAATTTCCGACCGACGTTGCCCAGAGAGGAACTAAGGCAAAGAGCAATGATCACATCATCCATCTAAATGTGCGTGTGGGAAACGAGCCGATTTTCAGCTTTGTTTAGCGTCTTGACGACGAAGTCGGAACCATTAACAGCGATAACAATCAGATGCCGAGGACGACAGAGAGGAAAAGGAAGAGAACGGAGAGAACAGAGAGAACGGAGAGACGATGAGGGTGATGATGCGAATTAGATGTGGCGCACCGTGTTGATGATGTTGAACTGTAGATTTGGGATGAGAAGTGAGTCTGACGGGCACACTAAATGCAAAATGATTGGCGATGTGCTGAAACAATGTTAAACACGCCTCACTCTAATTTTCCTGTTCTCTGAAATTTTGCTCTTCTCTCGGTGAACACGCTTTCATGCTTGCTGCGTTTTCACTTTCATTTCGCTCTTCTCTGTTTGGTCGATGGACGGACGCACAGCGCATATTAGCGAGACACAACTCAACAGAACAAATCAACACATGTGTATGGTAATAACGAGCTGCCATCGCTTAGAGACATATGAGTGAAGAGCACACGCAAGAGAGGGCCAACTCAGTGGAGTGCTACGGGAAATAAATACTGAAAGGCTATCATTTGTTCCGGTAGTGCGTAATTCGAGAGGCATACAACAATTTTAATTTGAATTACACCGACAAACTACTAACGACAAACGACAGCGAAAATCGTCGCGAGCACTCCTTCCAACTTCGATCTCCTCTCTCTTGCTCTCGTCGTTGTCGTCTAACTGAGTTTTTATCTAGTTTCGAATTAAGTTAAATTATTAATGGCAAAGTAATGCGCTCGCGCTATTAAAGTCTGGCGTCGCGGTCGGAATGCCGTGAAACTGTAACTGTAAATGTCGTGGCAGTGATATACTGAGATGGCACGAGCGACACACAATGGACGCGATAACGATCGCGATTCGCTTGGCAGTGTGCAAAACGCGCACATTCTGCAAATTCTAATTGCCGTCTCTGCTAAATACGTGCACAGGCGAGGAAGATGCAGATGGAGATGCGAATGGCGAGCGAGCGAATCCATTTGCATCCAGCTGGTTGGCAACAAGAAGACGACGACCAAGAAGACGACCAGCGAGATCGAGAACGGTTTTGTGTGTTGCGAGGTGCAGTAGAATGCCCGACAATTCGGTGAACGGCGAACAAGTATTTCTGCATAGAGGGAGGACGAGACAAGTTGACGGCCGGAAGTGGCAATGAATAAATGCCGGTTCAATGCATCAGCTGGAAAGTGTGAGAGAGTGGAAGGAGACGAGATAAGACGCACTTTCACAAGAGTGCCATTTGGATGGTGGCATTTGGATGGAGCTGAGCAGGAAGAGAGCCAGGCTGAAACGCGACAGATTAAGCAACAAAGACGGCCCGAATTTTTGGCTATGGCGCCTTTGAAGCATGCATAAAATTCACCGCCAGTGCCACGTCGCCGAGTTACACAGAAATCGTGTAGAGAATCAGAAACGTGTCAGACGAGTGCGCCTCGTTTCTTCCACCCACGTCACGTCGTTTGCATCATCAGCGTTAAAACGTCAAACTCACTTCCAATTACACCCAGTTTACCTTATCTGGATCTCGAAGACCCACGAAACGCACTGAGTCGTGCAAGCAAAATTAATTGAACAATTTCTAAATCGGTGGGCTGATAGTGATTTGCGAGCACCGTGCATGTGCGGCCCACCGACCGACCGACTGATGATGGAGTGCTGCTGACCATTTACGGGGCATCGCTCTAATTATCGGTGAGTGCGCAGAGAGCCCGAATTGTGGGAGGACTGCGGTAGAAATGGCCATAAATCGAGCAGCGAGCGAGTGGCACTAATTCGACGTTAATGGCAGGTAGAGAGCTGGAGATGAAACCGAAAACGGTGCTGACGTGCAACGAAGCAGTGACATTCATATTTTATGAAGCCTTTAAGATAATTCATCTATCTTTAAGTGAGAGGGGTTTAAAACGATCTCTCACGGGCGATATTTCAAACTCAGCAATAACGAAGCGGATTCAGACGAGCAGAGAATGACCAGTAGCCAAACAGTATTAGTTCGATGTGACTGAATATCAAAGGATTTCGTCGCGTGCCGCGTGCCGCGTGTCGCGTGTCA
>JAGGCA010000253.1:1163-19851 GCA_022876805.1 Osperalycus tenerphagus | reverse complement strand
CCTTCTGTTTGAGTTCTCTCTCCTTTCTCTTTTTCCTCTCCGCTTCGATAGCAGCAGCGTAATAATTATGTTGCCAATAACGATACTCGAGGACGGAGAGACCATTAAGCCAGAACGTTAATTTGGATGCACCAGCCACTAACGCACCGAGCAGGGCCCCGACACCAGACGAGACAAGCATCGCTCTCAGGCCCAGTTTCATCTTCCACAAGCCGGCCACCGTCGCCCCGCTAGCGGCAAAGTCGCCGACGTGAATATCGTTCCGGTAAGCCATGGACGAGATCATGAGAGTCGAGACGCCGGTAGTAAATGCCCAGCACCTCCATCCGAACCGGAAACCGTGCCTGATCATCGTCAACACCATCTGGTCGTTGTACCGTCGTCGGGCATCGAATGCACCTTGAAATGTGGCGTCGTTGTATTTTCGAATGAAGTCTCGAGTGGCACCTCGAGTGCCCATCGTGGCCCCGAACACGGAACCCACGAGCAGGCTGGTGCCCGATATCTGTACTAAAAGCGACAACTCGCCATTATCTTCGCCGGTCCAGAATGGCGAGAACAACATCCTGACGCGTTGCCAGCCAGTCTCGCCTTGAGGAGCTCGCAGCACGAATGGACTTCCACGTTCGTTCTCATTCTCGATCTCGTTCTGGTTCGCATTCACGTTGGCGCTGCCATCCTTCTCGCCGGTCTTCTCTTTCTCGCCGTTTTCTCGCTCACCATCTCGTCGTGCCACCGATTCCATTTCGCCGCTTATCTCATCTCGTGATTTAATTTTTCGGTCGCTCGCCATTTCGCACTGGACACGGAGCAGAGCATTTAATTTGGCGCATTCGGCACACGAGGAGAGAAATGGGGAAACGAGTGGAGAAAACAAATTAGAAGCGTTTCTGGACGAGAAGAATGATGAGGAATTCGAAACGCGATACGATGGCCGAGAGGAGAGGAGACGAAACCAAGCTGACGAAATGGCAGAGATCACGCACACGATCCGAATGCAAATTGACTGACCCTCCAAGGAGCGGTCCAAGATTATTTTACACTAAAATTACTCTAACCATTGTTTGCTCGACTATCATGCAATGTTGTGCGTACAGATCATCAACGTGCCCTTTATGATACGATAGTTGAAGACGTGATGCCATGTTATGACGAGGAAATAACGTTCGAGTTGAGTAGTTCGAGGTGAAGTTTCAGTTGAACAAGTTATATGGTTGTTGTTTAGTTAGTTAGTTAGTTTGATGATGTTCAAGGAGTTCTTCTTGAGATGTTTTTGTCTTTTCTCTCGCCCGTTATTCTGCACCAGGCTGTTTTGAGTGATGTTTTATTTCTAAGAGAATGGCTATAAACGCGCTCTCCAAGTGCGTTCCTTCTCAATTCGTCTCCCGAGTGCGATTTCTTCTCTTCTTCTTCATCCTCATTCCATTTTATCTCTCTCTCTTCTCCATTCTGCTCTCCTCATTCGGATCTCGGCGCCAGCAGAGGCACTCGACAAGTTTTCTAATGGGTTTCATCTTCGTTTGCCGCTGTCAGGAAAACCTCTTCATAAGCATGAAGAGGAATGCGGACGGGATGGTGTGATGGTTGTCATTGTGATTGTGCAGCATTGCCCGCTTGTCGGCTCTGTAATTGGCAATTTCGAATTCCTCGACTGGCGAATTGCATATGAGAATTGCATATTGGAGAAGAAATTCACAGTGAAGCTCGAAAAGCTGAGACGCACAAATGTCAGTTATAAAGTGTCATTGGTATGATCGTATATAAGGGGTGCAGGTGCAAGACCCGTTTATTTGTCTTTGATCTCCGCCCGGAACGCATTTGTAGTGCCATTCCTGGCGAAATGCGAAAGTAATAGTAATGTGATAACAAGTCACGCGTGATCGACGCTCTTTTATGGTCAGGACCAATATTAAATGCTTCGAGAGAGAGCAAGAAATTGACGCGACTCTGGGCCGCGAATTCAAGTTCAATATCCGCTCCTGATCGCGATCACTATGATCAGGCGTGACAGTCGGCCGACCAGGATGCATATTTTGTACACCCGATCGATGCCAGCAAATTGAGCCTCGCGTCGTGTCATTATGCTCTTGATAGACGCGATCTATAGCGAACAATGCGTCCGATATTGGTGGCGAGTAATTTCCGACATGCTTCGTCGAGCTAGACTATCGAGCTGATTGCAGGCGAGTCTGATCATGAAGAACCGTTGATGAGCAGGGCAATGGCGAGAGGCGAGGGTGAGGGTCGCATCGGATCGCATCTGATGGCGAAATCGAAACCGCCAAGGCGAAAAGAAGAACAGCATGGAAAAGAAGGAAAACCGAACAACAAATTGACGCGCTGAGGTGTCGATCTTGATTGCATTCACCGGCTCTTGACTTCTGCCTCTTCTTCTTCACTCGACATCGAAGTCTGGAGAACTACCGTTATGTATCTGCCCGAGTATGCAAATTGTGACCATCTAGACAATGGCACGCATGGCGATTTGCAATGCCGATGCCACGGTGATGTCTGTGATTGGCGCCGTGTGAACATAATTCCGATTATTCTTCCGATTCTGATTGTGATGCCTGAACTCACTCAGTGGTGAAATCCATGTCTGAATGGCTCGAATATCTTGGAATTGCACGTCGAAGGAAGTCGAACGCACTTCATGTTAACGTCATTAAATCTCGGTGCCATTACAATCGAGCTTTTTCCACTTGTTTTTTGTCTATCTTACTGTTGTGTTCCGCAGCTGAACTCGCTTCATTCACTCGACTGTGCATAAATATATTTAAATGTTACCTATTAACTGTTCTGGGTGCCAACTTTTGTGAGACGAGTCTAATAGGCGGTGAAAAGCGGAGACCGGTCAAAATGCATGTGTACAAGTTCCGAATGAATACGAAATTCTGGCTCTAAAGATATGTCTTGTTCTGTCAAAAGACCGTAACAATGATCCGAGCACAATGAATAATAATGACCACGGTGAATAATAATGACCACGATCACTGTGGCGGTGATGGTATTTCGAATTTGCCGTTCTCCATTCTCGGGGCAGAAAAAGGAAGTGTTGAGAACTCAAAGCTGATTGTGTGAGCGACCTGCATTTGCAATTTTCACTTATACTTCACTTATACATCGCCGAATTCAACTGCTCCCACTCGGCACCACTGCGGTCAAATAATGTCGCTTTTCATGGCACATTCGGTGCTCGAGTTGAATTTATGCGGTACGAAAAGTGGCCCGAGAGTAAACCTACACGTCGCCCATGGACGATCAACCGAAATTGGCCATCATTTGCCATCAAATTGAATTGGCGTGAAGCAAAACATGGCACATTCCGCTCGTGAGGAATGGAATGGCTGAAACCGTACCCACCATTAGGGGCCAGAATCCACTCTTCCACACCATCTCCTCGGCACCACATTTAAAGGGTTTCTCTGTTTACAGGGGCCAACAACTTCTTTGTTGGCTAACAAATTGTGTAATGCAGCATCGCATCGCGCGTCTGATTGCGTTATCCAATTCCAATTGGTAGGAAGTTGTATGGAAGTCACGAACGCAACAATTTACTCAATTATTTCCATGGGGCAGCTTTGTGGTGCCTGGAATGAGGAGACCATCGAGCCGACTCGCCAGTCGCCTTTTTATCGGAACGAAATGCAAATTCTTCGTTTCCAGTGGTGATGAGAAATTCCTGATTGTCGACGGTGATAGTGAGAAAGAGCGACGGGGAAGGAGAAGAAATACGAGAAGTATTCGCAAACACGACGCACGATCGTTTCGATGCGATTTAATTCAATGTTTGCCCACTCAACTATGCATATATTGATTTAATGGAGAGGAAAGTCGCGAGAATGAGAACGACCAACAAGAAGTGATACCGTTGAGGAGTACACAGTCGAACACCAACCGTCAATTCGGATTCCCCTCGACGGTCGAAGCCGCAGTCAATGTATGATAAAGACCGACGGGTGATAATCAGAACAGGTTAATTTAAAAGTCTGAAACGCTCACTCGCAGTGAACAAACCAACTTGAGCTTGAAAGTGTCCTCTTGAGTAGGGCATTTCGGAGAGTGATTCGCCTCTCTGGTAACCACCACTCGAGACTGACAGTCACCTAATGTTCAGCAGTTTCGAGTGAGAAGTCACTGAAAAAACAGCACAAATTGCCAAAATAATTGCATTATGTAAACGTTTTTGCGTCATCCTAAATGAAGTGAGTTGTATGAAAAAGTGCGTTCAGGAAACGAGAAGGAACCAGAACGAAACGCAAACCGCTCGAGCGAAACCGAAACGAAACCAAAGCAAACCATCGAGTCGAGCATCACACCGGACGTCGAAAAGAGGATTAGCCGCGATTAGCCACTGGAGTGACGGTGATGAAAACAAACTGCGAACTGTGTACGCCAACTAACTGGCAATCAGTGAACGAGCAGTTTCCAGCTAGCTTCTGGTCGTTAAGCCGATTATTACCTGTTAGGAATTCAATGCCGTATCGATTAAGGTGTGCTACCAGCGACAGCTCATCGTTATAATTTGCCAATAGCCCTCTCGAACACGTTTAGCGGTTTCTCACTTCACGTTTTAAACTCAATTCACTGCCTGCATTATCATCATTAATACCATTCGAGCTTTTTCTTCATTCAAGTTTCTTGAAACTCAACTTGACTCCGAATCGAGAAACACTTAATGCGTGTTGCATTTTCACGACCAGACAGGAGAGATGAGCGAAGCCTCGCTAACTTGTCTCAATTTACTTTTGCGGTTCAATAATTTAAATCTATTTCAACATATCGTTGATGAACATTTACAAAGATTGCCGGGTACACAACACTACTTGCAATCATTATTGATGCACTTCTCTCTCGGCCGGTCCTCAATTGCCAGACTAATAGTCCTATGTTGACCGCTATTTATTGAAGTTATTTTTTGTTTTCTTACCTAAGTGAATCTGTAATTCCGAAGAATTGCTTTGAACGACGAGATTGTTAAATGTTAGTGTCGGCAATGGTTGAGTTTCGCACAGAGTGCAATGAAGCACCGACAAAGCTGAGCGGAAAAAGAGCAGAATGACGGGACAGAGTGGCAGCGAAGACCAGAAGTCGGCGCGAACCTGACAAGTGGAAGCGAGCATCGAGATCGAGTCAACAATAACAATTCGAGCATTCTCTTGTTTGTTTTGGAGAAGGGGCCGATTTTGCATTTGTAAACATGTCTCATAATAAGGATTATATGCATCATGGCTGGAAAGGCATTGTTGAAAGCTTGTATGAATGTTTCATGAGAACAATGCAAGGTCCGGCCAGTGCCTTGGCTGGAATATGATCTGATGGGCAGAAATTTCGTTATCTTGCTCGTTATGCATATCATTTACGTATAAAGCATTCTGGCTTAAACACTGCTGCCCGATCTTCAGCTCGATACTCTTCTTGCTCGATGCACGTGTACCTGAATCCGCAGTCGGACGGACTGAACAAGCCGAATAAACTTTTGACCGAGCGCCTATGTGCTACACTACTTAGTTGACTTGTTGACTCGGCTTCTCTCTGTTGAGCTCGTGAAGACCTGACTGCTTGCCTACCATTGCGCAAAAAGCTGAGGGTACATATACGTACAATAGGGGCTTTCTCGGTGCCTTTCTTCCAGCAACCTGACGGGCAACCTTGCTCCAAACGAGCCTACCTTGTCTTGTGGGATGGCTTAACACAGGTGAGAGAGCATTCAGTCGGTTTCGTTCACGTTACCTCGAGCGCGACTATTGCATATTATGTTAATCGACCAGATGCTACGATCGAAGACGACCAGATACGGAAGTCAGTCCACAGCTAGTTGCGACGCGATTGTCGGTAAACCAATCGACGAGTAGGTGCATCGAGAGACAGACGGATAGACGCGAGTAGACGATAGACAGAAGGTGAAGAATAGAGTCGGAGATCGGAGATCGGAAATCAAAGAGTAGGAGACGGACGCGGATCGAGTGCCGGACTAACTGTCAGTGCGAGTGTCCCATCTGTTGTGATCATTACTTCAAACTTCAACTCAACTTCCTGGCTCAACTTTTTCATCTTCTTCGTCTGCTCCTGGTCTTCATCGATCATCCCCGGTTTTGGTGGTGCTAATCAGTGAATGTGTTAATCTGTGTTCTGTGATGCGCCGCACATGATGAAGATGAGGATGAGGATGACTTGGAACTTATTCGATCTGTGCTGCTCGACTTGCATACTCGTCTTTTTCATCACTGCCGCATCAGGTAAGATTGAAAGTGGTCCCGTTTGTTGCTACATCACATCACATCTCCATCGTGTCTGTAATGATCATGATCGATACTGGAGTGCGGTGCTAATTAGCGATTCCGTGACGACATACTGATTGATAGTGACGCGAAACTTGCAAATTACTGTTTTCTCCTGAGAGAGAAGGCTCGAAGCCTACTTGGCAGCGAACAAAAAGAAGGTGGAAATTCAGTTACCTGACGACTGACGACGTGACTCTCTGTTGTCTGCCGGCTTGGAGTCATAGTGAGCGATTCACCTGCCATAAAGTTGCGAACAATAACAATTTCCATTATCTTGCACATTTAAGAAACTTCGAAAGTTAGTCGAGCAGCGCAAAACCGATATGTGCGACTTCATTGTCATGATGTGCCGTGCTAACTATGGTACATCGGCAATGAGACATGCAAACAAGCACACAAATCATCAATCAGCAAATCATCATATTAATAACCCCGCAACGCAATTTCCCGGTCTCGGTGTCCACGTTTCTGTCATCAATACCGATGCGACGCGATCAATGACAGGTTGCTGACTTTGTGCGGCATTTCGCTGTCTTGCCTCAGACTCCTTTCGACACATTTAATAAATGGTGTCGTTTAAATATCGCTTTCGCAGCTATCAACCTGGTAGATCTTCTTGTCACTGTCGTCTATCTCGCGATCGCGATCTTTGCCATCGTGTCGGTACCCGCTTCATGTATAGACAAGCGTGAAGAAAGTGTGATGAAAAAAATGAAAATAACAGAGAACTGAACAGAGTAGAGTGAGAGGAACGGATCGTGAGCGGATACTGGAAGCATTTCGAGACATTTCGTCAGTCTCGAGTCTTCGAGTGTGCTCATCTCAAATTGCGACCGGTCATTAACTTTATTGTGCTCCATTGTGGCGCGAAACTCATAACGATCGCTAATTCTTACCAGGACAATTATCGCTTTTGTCATCGTTGTCATCACGCAGAATGACGTACGATTAACGTGTTTTGTCAATTGTTGCAAAAATTCATTACAATCACATATGACATGCATTGTTCGGGCACGGAGTGTGTTGACTGCCCAGAGATCACTGCCGACAATTGTTTGACGTCGGCAAGCATTGCGAAAGAGTTTACACATGTAGTTAATTTGCATGTGATTGTATCCTCTTCCTGTTAGTCTCAGCCAAAGTGACATTCGAGAAGATGACGAACCGGGACTACGTTGGCTCGACGTACTACACAATCAAGAACGTGTCGCTGTACGAATGTCTGGGGTGGTGCAGGGACGAAGTGGACTGCACGGCGGCCGAGTTCAGTTTCGTGGTGAACCCTTTGGCACCACTGCAGGAGACGACGTGCATGCTGCAGAACGACACCCAGGCGAAAGCGCCCGTGCCAGGCCCCAGTGCGTCAAGCGGTGGTGCCGCCACACCAAATTCACCTCAGAGAGCGGTTAATCTGTACTTTTTTAACAAAGTTCATCTCAGATCAGGTCTGTGTTCTTCTGCTCCTTCTTCGCTCTATCTCTATCTCCATCTCCATCCCAATCTCGTTCTCGTACCTGTTGAGCCGAAAAGAAGCAAAAAATGCATAGCAGCTCGCTACCTGCTTGCTCTTACTGATCACATTCAAGCGGATCACGTTTCCCATATTTAACGATTGCTATTTACTTTAAATTACTCTCTCGATGCTGCAGACAATGTTTGCAATCGGCTATGGAGTTACGAGCGCTTCCCGAATAGGGTCCTCCGGGGCCTGGACAACGCCATCATGTACACGTCCAATAAGGAATCGTGCCTGGCCGCATGCATGAACGAGGTAAGGAAGAACCGTTTTTAATAAATCACCGATCTCAGTTACGTAAAAATGCGCTAATAATTATCAATCACACACCGATAATAAGTGCGGATCGAGCGTTTTTATGTGCCGATCAACTTGTCCAGAGGTGTGTGCACCGTAATTCGTAATCATCATCCTAATCGTAATTGACGGAGATCGGCTGCTAGCCGTAAGACGGTCATGGTTGCGGCGGCGATCATTTCGCGATTACTGATCTGTGGCAAGAACAGATCATCAAACACCGAACGAGACTCTCTTGAAGCAATGACTTGAGAGAGAATCTCGACGGTGATCATTTCCGAGTTCCGCAAGAGCCCATTTATCGGTACCCGCTAATCGCTAATTACGGCAATTGTGGTATGTTTAGGTGCGCTTCGTTTGCCGATCGGTGGAATTCAACTACGTGACACTGCAATGCCATTTGAGCGAATACGACAGACGGAGTCCGGGCACGTTTCCTGTCGATTTAGTGGAGTCGCAAGGCGTCGATTACTTCGAAAATGCGTGCCTACAATGTGAGTAAACGAAACACGGTAGTTAATCATGTTTGTCGATTAGCTGTTCGATTTGATCCGGTCGTGGGACCGGGAGCAAGATGACAATGACAATTACGCAACATGTAACTGGCTGGCACTGACATTGATTGATTGTGTGATTCTGATTGTCGCTCTCTAGCCGAAGACATTTGCGTTGATCAGCGGGTTTATGATTACGCAAAAATCGGAATGCCTCTAAACCGAGTGGCGCATTTCGTCGAGCTGAATTACTACCCAGATAAGGAACTACTTGTAAGTGAAGTGATGCGATGCGATCGTCATCGCGGCTTTCCGTAGCAAAAAGTCTCGCAAGTCAGATGTAGTCGAGACTTCGCTCAACTATCTCTCAACTATCTCAACTATCTCGCTCTCTCACGTCCAAGTTCATTAACTCGCTAAATGAGAGGCGAATGCAAATGTTCGAATGTTGGATGTGTGCTCTGTTTGTAGGTGAAATCTCAAGGGGGTTGTTTGCGAGCCTGCACCATCGAGAACGAATTCATCTGCCGCTCAGTGCTGTTCAGATCCAGTTACAAGCCCGGTCAGCCGAACTGCGCGCTGTACCACTTAGGTAACAGTCACTTGCTTGGTTGGCAGTACGCGTAAAGCGGTTTCATCATTATCGTTGTAGACCATAAAACATTTCCTGATGGCCCGGATACTTACTCGACTCCCAGCCCTTTGCCACTGCTCGACAGCGGCGAGACCTCAGCTGTCTATCTGGAAGCCAGTTGTACAAGTAAGCCACGTCGAGATCTCGCACCATCTCCATGACCACTTTTCTATCGCATTTCCATAATACGCTAATTTATCTCCTGCCTCATGTCTGATGCGCTGGCTTACCATCTTTGCCACCTGTAGACGAGACCTCGTCCCCCATTCACAGCCAGCAAACGGCGTCTGCCTCCAATGGCAGGCCGTCAATCATTCCGGCATCGACTCTGCCACCGTCATCGACATCACCGGTGCACGACGACCCCACAGTTGACCCATCATGCGATTCCTATGGTGTCTGCTACGACGTATCGCTTAAGTGCACCGACACCAAAATTGTGGTCAACGTTCGAACATCGCGACCGTTTCATGGTCGCATCTACGCTTTGGGTCGGAGCGAGACATGCAATGGTAAGTTAATTAATTAATTAACCTCAAAGGTGCCGTCTCAATACATCGCTCGATTTCTGGACGGCGAAGTAGTCAGGAGGCAGAATTCCATGCCGACCAGATCGGATCGCGTTACTTCGGTCATTGTCGTACACAAACACCGAATGTGGTCATTTCGGACTGCGAACAGCGACACATAAATAATGATGTAACTTAATTTCCTAGCGCACATTCGAAACGCTCAGCAGTTCCAGCTAGAGATGTTCCTGAGTGGGCAAGATTGTAACACTCAGTCACTGGTAAGTTAGAGACAACGCAGATAACATTGGCAGATAGCATGCACTACTTATACCCGCCAATGTTACCTCTTCTCTCCATTCTGTCTGTGTCTGGCACGCGATGCGATTCACCTAATTGCTTACCTTGCTGTACTTGCCGTTGTAATCTTGTGTGCAGGCTGGCGTGTACACGAACACCATCGTGCTCCAGCACCACAATGTGGTCCTAACTAAAGCTGACAAGGTGTATCACGTTCGTTGCACATACGAGACCACATCGAGAAACGTCTCCTTCGGAATGATGCCAGTGAGGTATGCAGAATTCTCTCTCGCAATTACCACAATCTACAATCATCTGATTTTCTTTTAGGTATGGCCAAAATGATGACCCATGCACCAGAATCTGAATTACGAACAATAATATAGAGATATGTTTGACACTGATTTTCCCAGAGATCCGGACACTCTACAAATCACATCTTCGCCGGAAGCGCCCCAACCCAAGATCACCATTCTGAGTGCAGACGGTCGCGAGGCAAGTACTGTCCGAATCGGTGATCGGCTGACATTCCGAATAGAAATTCCCGAGACCACCCCGTACGGGATTTTCGCACGGAGTTGCGTCGCCATGGCCAAAGATGCACGAAGCACATTCGAAATAATCGACGAGCACGGGTAAGAAAGAGAAGAAGAATGTTGATTGTTATGTGTATTTCGCGCTCGGAAAGTGCTCATCAAGCGCATCATTACAACTATTCTGCTCTGCTCTCCTGTCCCTCTGTACCCAATGGTTAAGATGTCCGGCGGACCATTCAATTTTTCCGAATTTCGTGCAAAATGGAAATGCACTGGAGGTAAGTATAGATTTACACAATTGATCAGCAGTTCTCTGGAGCGGTGGTCGTCTAATTTCAGAGCAATTACGAAGCCTTTCGGTTTACGGAATCGTACGGCGTGATTTTCCAGTGTAACGTCAAGTACTGCATCGGAAAGTGCGAACCTGTAAGTGGAGCTCGTCTTGTGTCCATTCTCTCAAGTCAATTCAATCTGTAATTGCTGGCATTGCGGGCATTTGACGCGCCGGAACGCGTCAAGCCGCTCTCATAACGGGTTTTACTCGATATAATTCCATCTCCCTTTTCCGCGTTGCTCCCTCTCTACTTATAGGTTATTTGCGGAGTCGGTCGCGAGAACGTGGAGGCATGGGGCAGAAAGCGGCGATCGGTCAATG
This sequence comes from Osperalycus tenerphagus, assembly GCA_022876805.1. Lineage (NCBI taxonomy): Eukaryota > Metazoa > Arthropoda > Arachnida > Sarcoptiformes > Nematalycidae > Osperalycus > Osperalycus tenerphagus. Next base: position 8,626 of record JAGGCA010000253.1, on the reverse strand, counting down.
ATCAGGACGACGAAATGACGCTCAGTCACGAGATATTAGTTCTCGACATCAATGACGCGGATGCCGCCGAGAGAAACGCGCCCGGTGTGAACGGTAATTGTAATTGTTCTCGTGATTGCATTCACCATTGTCACGACTCTGAACCGCTTCTGGTCTGAAAGCGATACAACGGCAATTCTCTTTTGTTGATTTCACTTGTCGATTTTCTCCTCTGTTTCTCGTCGCAATCTTTCGCCGATCTTCCTCGCCATTTAGCCTGCTAGTGATGCATCTAACAATTTCCGCACTGTTCCTTTCGGTTCCTGTCTGGTCCATGCAGAGGCGCACATTCGGGAGACCATCTCGTTGATGGACCAGTGCGCGTCCCGGACATCTCTGATGGCGCTGAGCGTGGCGAGTGCCCTCCTGCTGGTCATGTATGTCTGCACGATCGCGTACTTCACGGCACGTAGACGCGTGCCCATCACCATCAAAACGGTCCGGTAGATCGGCTAATTGCGGAAACGACATCGAAACTGTAGTTAACGACCCAGCGACCAACGACAAACAAACCGCTTTGTGATAAACACTCCGACTCCGACTCTGGCGAACTTTCGCATTCGATCGCATCGATGGTCAACTACGTGGAACATCAGCTGTAACCAGTCACCAGTTTTTTTGTGCCAGCTTTCACTGATTTTCAATCAGTTCGACAACCACATTCAGGTCGACCTGTTGTTTGGCGTCTTCGCAGTTGACCAGCTCGGTGATTCCAACTCAGACTCTGACTCGGATTCTTACTCGCCACTGAGACTGTACAGAACTCACCACCACACCTTCTGGGATTCGGTTAATTCTGGTAACGATATCATCGACCAACGGGACAGTTGTTGTTTTATTGGTGCAAGATAAAAAAATAGTGTATGTACTTCATACGCGACCTTCTCAGCTACATCTGTACTTCGAATTCCCGCACTCTGTATTTCGGTATTGCAATGCAAAGTCTCTGATTCATTCACATCGGCCGCAATCGTACCGGTTGTGTGTGTACTCATCCATGTGTTTTCTCATCTCTGCGTAGTGTAGCTAACGAAATTAATTTATTGCAACTAATTTATTTAATTTATTATTCACCCGAGAAAATAAAAAAGCGAATCAGTTCCTATTCGGAGAACTCGATTAATTATTCGCCATAAAGGGTGATAAGCGAGAGTTGTGTTCGTGGTTGCTGTATGAGAAGTTGTAGAAGTTGTCGTGTCTTCCGTCTGTCTTGCATCACATCTGACGGCTGGTTTTAGTGGCCAGCGATGTCGATCTGGTTCGTGTGTGCCTTCCTCTGAGTTCGTAGAGTTTTTCTCTCCGCGCTTCGCCAATCGCTTCATTCTCGATCTCATTTCCAATCTTTTCTCGCTCTGCACGCTCGAATGTTTCGACCATCTGATTCCTGATTTTGTCGGTGAGTGCATCAACATCCTTCGATGTCAGTCCGGTCGTCTGAACAGGCTCGAGCACCTTGCAAATTGATGATGAGAGTGACTATACACTGATCATTCGATATGGGCGACTCACATAAGCCGTCAGACGGCCAGTTCGCCAGATCTTCCGCGTCGAGTCGAACACTTGAAGGAACGAAGCGAACACAATCGGAACGATCGGAACCTAATGGACGAGAAGCAGACTGGTGAAGGACGAGGTTAGAGGCAAGTCAAACAACAAGAACAACAAACGCAAACAAATTACAGAGGCATCTGCATGGCATCTTGGCGATGTGTTTTGTGATAGGTAATAAGAAGGCGTAGTTAGAAAAGTTGGTTGAAGACTTTCTCGTCCTCGTCGGAGTCAGACACAATTGATCGTCAGCTGAAGATTCGCACCAAGTTCGCAGGTTTACCTGAGCGTTGACAGCAATGTGAAAAGCTCCTTTCTTGAATGGTAACATCTCGGCACCGCCACTTCTTGTTCCTTCGGGGTATATCCACAACTTCCACTGAATTCACGAGCACACAACAGAGAGAAGCAAACAGAGAACAAACAATCGTAGGAAATAAGTGCCTAACTAATAAGTGCCTAACTGCATTCGCAGCTACCGTGAATTTGGTATTTTGTGCGAATTGCAATCCATTTTCCTGCTTCTTCGCACTCCTCTTTCCTACCTTTTTCCTCTTCACGTCGAGCACCTTCTCGTTAAGTTCTTGTTTGGCTTCGTCCGATTTGCAACGATCGATGAAAACAACGCCGCATAAATATGCGAATAGTCCAAAAAAGCCTGTGAATGCTAATTCTTTCTTGATGGCCGGAATCGATGGATGAGTACTGGGGTACACATTCATCATGGCTGCAATTGGCAAAAAATCACCATCATCGAGATTGAATGTGAGATTGACTCGAAAAGTGGAATTGCCGTCAAAAAAAGGCATCGGCAGGTAGCTTTTTTTGTATACCTAAAATGTCGAGCATCGACTGATGATTGCTCACTATTATTGCACTGTCCAGTTTTTTAATTCTTTCGCCGTTCTTCACATCCCAGTGGATGCCGAAGATGAAGCTCGCAACTCTTCCGACGTAGTGCGCATACCTGCACAGGTTGGAGAACGGTAAGAAACATGCGACGGGAATGGAAGGTAACCGGAGAGAGAGACGACAGCAAAATGAATTACATTATCTATACTTCGCAAGTGAATTAGCGTCTCATTAATGCTGGGCGTCAAGATTGATTAGGAGCATTCGTTATCCGGTAGTCTTTCGTCTTAATCTCTGTTCGCACAAAGGCAGCCAGCGAGCGATTAGATGCGTTTGCAATCAATCTAGCAAAGGAGTGCGAGGAGAGAAATGAGAGACCACCTCTCAGAATGGACGTTCCATAATTCAAAAGGGAACAGAACAGACAACAGACAAGAATCGTCTGAAAAGATTTGCCGGAAGAGAAATGCTGCGAACTTGTTGTGAGCCCGATGCAATTTTCCACGCGCGCTATTCTTGACAAATCACAAATTGCGCTCGCCAGTCAACACCTTGCAAATTGATGACCAAATGTCTCTACCTGCTTACATCGTACCATTCCTACCATTCCTAGCAATTTGATATTGGAGACGTGAGAAATGCTGTTCGAACGAGTTTGCCTCCTCATTCGTATCCCTCAGTTGCTTATTCTTCGAATACCGAGCGCCATTCATGAAATCGCCGTCAGTGAAGTTGTATTAAAATATCAGCAAGAAAGGTGCACCACGGTCACAGTGAAGCTGATTGTCGATGTTACCAGAACTGAGTTATAATGACCTCGATAAGGAAAGCGAAAAAAGAAACGAATTGAAGAAAGAGCGACTCGCATGAAATGAGAAATACGAGCAACACAACAAGTCGCTTCTAAATGTTTCATACGAGATTTAGACGAAGACTGATTCACAATAATCATGTGAATCAGTTGATGCCAGGCTATGCCGGGTAATTACTCGTTATTTATTTCTAATGCATCTGGGAATTATCATGGTTTAGCCGTAGCTGCGGTTATTAATGATGGTAATTGCGGCTCGGTTCAAATCTGGCGTGGCGCGCATTTCGTTCTCTTCTTCTTCCTGGCCAGCTCAAATCAGGTGAACTTTACAATAACAGATTGTGATTGAGAGATGGGAAAACAGTGCTGGAATTTCATACTTACATAACATTTCGTGCATCTCGTGGCCGGCACAGAGCGATCGGGATGCAGACGATGGGTGCCAATGCGCAAATCAAGTAGAAGACGAACAACTTGATGTAAAAGCGGAATGTAGGGTTGAAGCTGTAGAGCACCGGTCCGAGGAGAACAGACGACCACCAGGTGGTGAGGACGAAATTCTCGATGCTCGTCTTATCGACCATGACCATGACCATGGCGATGGTGGAGAGGCGAGAGAATCACGAACGCAATTAAACCTCGGAATCGCTGTGACGAAACCATAAATCGATAATTGGGAAATGAATCAACACGAAGTGCGGGCCGACGGGACGTGAATCGCGATTGTTTGGGCGGTACACTCGCGGAAAACCGTATTGGAAATGATTGAAAACGAATTTTCGGCTAGCATTTAGTCGATACGAACGTGCGATAAAAGCAATACAGTATTGGTGGCGATGCAAGGCGAAAGGGGAAGAAACAACAAAACAGGAACATCTTCAGGTTGAATACGAAGAAGAACAGTACAGAACTATGAGACGGCTAATCAGAATCAAGGTTATGGTGTTCAATATCAATTATTCACCGCTGATTGGCAGCAACAACAAAAAACAATGGATTACAGGCACGAATGGTCAGACAGGCGATCAGATGGCGATGGACACGTCACTTGGCATAATTCAACGTCAGCAGATTTTTGGTTTACTTTGGGAGCCTGTTTCTGTTTCTGTTTCGTGCCAGTGGCCTCCGGTCGTAAAACTGGCAAATGCCAATGCCGTCATTCAAATTATGCTGCTTAATGTTGTTGCTCTCCTCTCCTCTCCCTCCTCTCCTCTCTCTCTCATCTCATCTCTCATCTCTCGTTCTTGCACTTCGTCTCTTCGCGGCCTTGCCTTAGCAGCAATTGTGGCCTATTTCTCGAGTCGAGTTGGGCGCTATTTCCAGTTATTATGTTTGAACAGGCATGATTCAGATCAAATCACATGAACAACAATTGCATTGTTTTGCTGGGAGAAACAAGGAAGAGGATGGTTGACGCCGAGACGATGGTGCGTGGTGGCGGGAGGCGTATGATGGAGATGGACAGGCGAGTAGTTAGTGCCACAGAAACCATGGTGAGAGCGAGATGAGGGCGAGAGCCACGAATGGATGAGCAGAGGAAGCTGTGCTGGCATTGATCAAGATAAAATGATGTCGTAACGAGTTAGAGTTAATGAATACTTTGACGTCACAATGCCATTGAAATAGTGATTCTTCTCCCCCTTTTATGTGCTCTCTGTCGTGTGCTGGTCTTTAAGCGAACGGAGAATTTTCTTGCATCATTACAAGTTTATGATGACTTATTTTCGTGCACAATTTCTCTTGGTGGTAACAGAGATGATGCGATTAGTATGTAAGCACTGTTCAATTACGTAATCACTTGTCTGACCTGTCTTTTGACCAGGTAATTGCTTTATTTTTCATCGATTGTTCTTCGTGAAATCTTTTTTTGTCCATCTTAATGTAATACTTGCAGTTCGCAAGTTTTCTTGTTTTCTATTTCTATTATTTTCGCGTGACCATTATTCTAGCTGCATTCAAGTTTCGAACTCGCGCGGAGTTGAGAAATTCGATCGCCATCTATCGATCTGGGCGATGAAATCGAGTCGAGAATTTGCAATGTGATTGATTGTTGTATGAAAATTCGGCACGAATTTATCTCGCAATATGAATCAGTTCCTGGACACGTTTCTGCCGGTGGCAGATGACAAGTTCCTGGCGAACAACACGTTGACCTACGACGATCTCGGTCAGTTCGAGTGGCTCTCACTGTTCATTAGAACAGTTAGTCAGTAGACGATTTGTTACCGATCGTATTTTGCTTTGGTCTGTTTCTTCCAGATTTGCCATCTGATCTCGAGCTGGACCATCGATTCTGGAACGATATATCGAGCGATTCGAGCACGTCCGACGAAAACGCGGTCATCGATGACTGGATGCGTCAGAACGATTGTCTGTCTACCACTCTGAACGTCGACGTCGACATGTACCCTCTGACCCCACCCGACACACCGCCTAACGCAGGAGGTAACGTCGTCGTCGGGATGACCACCACGACCACGCCTGCCACCACTGTCCCGTCACCGGTCTCAATTCTTGACACGTCACTGCCAGCCACAATGCCGGTAATCACGACCTCCGATCCCCCAATGCAAGTCACATCCACGAATGCTGGCCAGCCTCTCATCATCACCAACAGCAATCTGGTCCCACTCTTCTTCCCATTGCCAGTAGCGAACAACTCGACGAATGCGGCTCCCAAACTATTGACCATCGGGCCACAGCTCGTGTCCGCGTGCCCGTCATCTCACGTTGTGTGCGCAACCAATTACGACAAACACGAACTGAGAAAAGAAGTACGAAAATTAAGAAATAGAGAAGCGGCCAATTTGTCGAGAAAGAAGAAGAAGGAGTATGTCGATGGTCTCGAGTCACGACTCGGTCAACTCGGCAAGGAAAATGAAAATCTCCGACATGAGAATCAACGGCTGAAGAAACGAATCGCGGAACTCGAGAACGAAATTAGTGTTTTGAAGAGTGGCGGTTATCCGTGCACATCTGACAGTGTCATCTCTAAGAAGAAGGCCACACTCAGTTTGCTGGCTGTTTTTCTCATGCTCGGCCTAAATTTTGCGCCTTACTCGGGCACCTTTATGACGAACGAAATCCAGCCGAACAAGAAAATCGAGATCGGAGCACATCATACTGGTTCTGGTCGATCGCTGCTATGGATGGACGAGCGAAATATTGACGACGTTGCGTTTGGTATCGATGCTCGAGTTCTCGACAAGCGATCTGTGTCGTTCAATAATAGTCAAGTGGGCACAAATTGTCTACACGTCAATCAAAGTGAGTCTCTTCGCATGGACAAGGAACTGCGAGGGTGGGTGCAGAGAGTGGAGAGGAAGAAGCTGCAGGCGAAGGACAGCAGAGGAAATATGTCGGCAGTCAGCCGAAAGCTCAACAAAATGGTTCCTCTGCCGAGACTCAAGGCGTTGTTTCAAGAACAGAAGCAAGCACGGGACAATTTACGAGGCAATGAAGTTGGACTCTTCGATGCCGATCACGCGTCCAGATTCATTAACTATGAACACATTCTAGAGGGTAACAGACAATTGGTTGAGAAAATAACTAAATCTCTAATAATTCAATTCACATTTTCGCAGCGATACACCGACGTGATGATACTTTCTATTTCGTCACATTCTCTGCTGGAGACCATCTCTTGTTGCCAGCAATGTCCAACAGAACCGCTCTACGACCGCGGTTTTCGCTCGTTATGCCGGCCATGAGCTCGGCCACGAACGGATCGGCAAATAAGGGAAACGCGACCTACGACCAGCTGGCCATGATGCAAATCGATTGCGAAGTGATGAACACGAGATTGGTTTTGCTCAAGAATCGGGTCTCGTCCGGTACCGTTACGAAGGGAGAACCAGCTGCGAATATGGGACAAAAATCGAAGAACGGGAAGAGTGAGAGACGAAGCAAGCAACAGACTAAGATGAACAAGGGCATGAAGTCATCTGGACGCGGTTCCAGCTCGGTCAATATTTAACTGTGCTCTATACATAGTATTTAATTCTGTATATATTCGACTATTTGGAATATTTTTTTCTACTTTGGTGCAATTTCTGATTAATGTGTGTAATGATTTGTTATTAACGTGTGCATGAATTTGTGATTCTAGTCTGACATTGTATGTACATGGAGCCGAGCCGTTGAGCGAACGCACCCTAAGCAAGTTCCGGGCGATTGAAGGAGCTAAATGTATGTACACACATACAAATTCAAG
>JAGGCA010000235.1:34599-55258 GCA_022876805.1 Osperalycus tenerphagus | reverse complement strand
CATCACCATCACCATCACCGTCGCCATCAACCATCATCATATCATTAATCGTCTGAAACGTACCATTAACGACAGCACGAGCGCGCAATACATGGAGCATTGTCTTTCTCGACAGTCTCGCACCTCGCACTTCTTAGGCACCACCATTGCCTGTTTGCCATTTACCATGAACGATGTCAGGCGCATGGTGTACTTCGCGGCACGCGACGTAAATCGGCCATCGAATCGCGCCATTTCGACGATCCGCATCGTTATCGATCGAATTCCGTCTGGCTGCACAGCCAACCTGCTTCACTTCTCGCTGACCTGCTATATGGTGTACCTCGAGTGTCTCCCAGCATCTCCTTTTCTGTTCTGTTCTGCTGACTCGGCTGCCGGTGTGCCGATATTTGTGGTATGCGAGCGCGAGCGCGAAGTGATGCTGGATAGAGGTCGACGAACGCGCTAAATCTTTCCCGACGCGTTCAATACTTTCCAGCCAGACACTTTTTTTATCCCTGCTGCTCTTGATCTCGCGCTCGACAATTCGAACCAATTCGAACATTCGAACATTCTCGCACCAATTTTGGTCTCGTGTCTCGCACCATCTTTCCATGGCGGTGTCGTTTTCGTGCATTTTCCGAAACGACGACGCGGCATCATCAATAGTTCGCAGAACAGCTGAGTATCGGTAACGCTGCTGAATGAGTGATATCTATATTTGTGATTCTTGTAAAATCGCCCAGAATTCTGAATAAGAAGAAAAATCACCGCGAAAGGGCGCTTCGAAAATAGTAACTGAAATGAATTGGCAAATTTGTCAACGCCGCTCTGCCAGCCAGTCTTTCGAAGATAGACGAGACGAGACGAGAACAGACGCGAATGAACCTCACGATTACATATCGAAACGAAAACGAAGTGCGGGAGCTGAAAATTATAATAAATGAGATATTCATTTTAATGACGTGCCAACTTTATATTCGGCAATCGCATTTGAAACGAACGCGCAAATCAGCCATGTGATTTTTTATCTCTCGGCCGAAACTCAGTGCCCGATACGCCCCTGACCCGGCGACCATTTATAATATCGACAGCTTTATCTGTACCCAGAATAGATAAAGAAATATCAAGGAGACCTCAAATTAAATCCTAATCATATTTCTGATGCTCATAAATAAATGGCGTTTCGAACGTGATCCGTTTTCGTGGCCTCTCTGACGAATAGAACTCGAAAGGAGACGCATTATGAATGGGTGCGGGAGAAACAATCAACTAACCGAAGGAGTAACAAATGTTGAACATTTTCACACACGAAATGAATTAAGTGAACATTGAACGTGCATGCGAATCGCATCGCCAAAATTTTCCAAGTACAACAAACGAAGACATGTGCCAAGAAGAAGAAGAAGAAATGACAGGAAATCGCGATGCAATTTCTAAAAGATAAATATGATTAAATGTGGATGTAATAAAATAATAAAACATCGAGTTGGCCGTCTCACTCGGCATGTGAATGAACGCTTTTCAAGGTGCGGCTTCGCGTCTCTCTGAGTCGTCCCCTCTAATTGAAACACACAGTCATTGAAGTCTGCTGCAATTAAGACCGCTCGTTCGTTCGGTCGCAGGCAGCCGTTGTCATCGGCAGACCATCATTTTCCCATCAGATTGTTCATTGATCGTCGCACTCGTATTCTGGTTCTCCTGCACGACCGCCACCGAGCACCGAGCAGGTGAGGGCACGTTGCACGCACCTCGTATTGAGAAAGTCTGCCTGAGTCGCAATCAGAGTCGCAACCGAAATGGGAAATGCAGGCGAGTTCTACCTGCGAGGAATTCACCACAGTGTCGATCTACTGGCAGCTGCGAACAGGGAGAACACCTATAATGGTGATGCCGGCAAGGTGGAAATGGTGGAAAGTAACTACTTGCAGCCAGCCTGCAAGGGGAAACATGAATGGTGGGGTCGCACTCAGCCAAAGCCCCCTCTCTTCGTCGTCTTCGTGTTTGTGTTTGTCACCGCGAACTGTCGACCGAGCTCGTCGTCATAACAAAGACATTCTTAAGAGAAGGAACTCGATAGCGGAAAAGAATTTCGTTTGTTCAGCGCATTACGCAGACGACATGCAATCGAATCGAGAACGATACTTAATGTTCCGGCGATGATGACAACTACCATGATAATTACGATCATAATGATGATGTTGAAGGTGAGATGATGTGCTCTTTGTTTTCCACACTGGACTGCCGCACAATTACATACTTTGTTCACCTGGGCACGCGTGCGAGTACTGCGTGACTTGTGTGATCTACCTGGAGGTCGATTAATGATGTGGATTTCCTCTTCTCTCTCTCCGTCTCGCCACTCGATGATCGCTCTATTTCGTTCCCGTCATCGCATCATCAATTCGATCTCGTTTCATTTTTAGCTATTCCATATATCGCGCACTATTTCCAGATCGCATTTTCTCGTTCATTTTTTGGGTTACGAACGGATGACCGTCCATAATTCAGGGATTGTTGACGGTAGATGACACACCGAAATGATGACGATCGTGGTATAATTGAAGTGTGTCCGACAAGATCGTTTACAAGCATTACATAATGCCAGTCCATAAGTGAGCGATTCATCGAATGCGTGACTCCAATATTCGCAGTGACATCACGGCGAGTATTTCTTAATGACACTCACCGGTAATCGCGGTATTTAAGATGACAACGTTATTTGATAATCATAATAATTATCATTAATAGACAGGTATGCATAAATATGCACAGACAATGTGACTGTAAATTGCAGGAATATTTTTGCAGTTGGACGCCAGTTACTCTGACGTACGCACATGATTGTCAGATTAAAATGCGACGATTAAAAAAACCTGCTGGAATGCAGTTGCAAAGAAGGATGGCGGATTTAAAGAAAATGCAAACACAGAAACATGTCAAATAATTGTGCACGAAGCTGTCACTTGTGATGATTTGTTGCGTCAATAAAGGGTAATTGATCGACGTGTGCCTAAAACGGTCTTGAATGCGGATATGAATCAATGTGGTGATTAGAATAGCTTGAGAACGATGCCGGTGATGATGACATTTCCGTCAATAAAAAGACGTAGGGGTGGAGAGAACATCTTGGATGAGATAAAGAGCCAGTTCATTGTCTAGTGACGTGATGGTGGAGATACGACTCGTACCACTCTTTTGCTCGTTTCATTTTCTCACGTGAGCCTCACCTGAATTGTTTTACGGGAGGTCGTTCTTTATATTGATCAGTCACGTACCAGACGATCATCTCTTCCTGAATGCGCGAAACATTGTTTAAATTGTTTAAATACCTGTCAATGGCTGAGGTGATATCGTCAAAAGCAAATGCGAAACATGTGTACAGGTGAGACAGTACACAGGTGAGACAGTACAGCATCCATTCCGAGGCGACTAATTACGGTGTGTGTGTTTCACTTTACGATTATATTTTATGCCCAAATAATTGCCATTCAAACTATTGCCGATTTTTAATTGTTTTTCTCACTCATTGTTTGTTTTTGCTCGTGAGATTGTTGCACGGGACTGAGAGCCCACGAATTAAGTATTTATATAAGCAAAAATCAATGATTTTGGAACCGTGACAATAAAAATCCAGGAAACAAGGAAGGATGCACAGAAAAATAAATTGTCTCCCACATGCAGAACATAACTGATTGATCTCATGCACTCCAATTTGGTCTAAATTGAAATTGAGCAACCCGATGAATCGACGCGTCGTTAAATTCGCTGCCTCGTTTTTTTTCACACGTCACTTCTAACAACAACTCAGCATTTCACAACCTAATTGATTGCTGCAAAATAAAGTCCAGAAAGTTAATTAATTCACGCAAACTGACTGCACTGTCATAAACCTTTCCAAACAGGGAGAACCTTCTCATGACCGCGTTAGCTTAACCAGTCGATCGCGATGTGGTCGCGCAAGAGGACATCAAATAATTAGCGAGTCGCTTTCTGTTTGAACATGTAGATGCGATCAATTAGTTCGCTTTATCACATCGGAAAGTAGATGCAAGGTAATATGAACTTGCTACGCTGTCAATTCATATCATTGAGTGTCCCTCTCTCATTGCACTTGTGTTTCGATTGCCAATTACGATAACGCGCAATCACTTTAAAGCAATTGAATGGCTCACTTTTCCATCGCCATCACATCTTCGCAGTTATCTTTGCCTCGTTCTGATTTATCGATACCGAAGTAAGTAAAATACCTGCGTATGATTCGCATCGTAAATAACAAAGTGGAGATGGCAGAGATGATGCCGAAAAATGCACATGGACCAGCTGTAATGGTAAAAGCACTGAGCTGATGCGTTTAAGGAAAACCTGCTGAACGTCCAAAAACCAGGAATTCGCTCCGAGCGAGAGATGAGAGCGACATCGACATTTAACTAAATTTTCTCGGTATACGCAAGTCGAGTGCATAAACTTACCAGTCACTCGCCAAAAACGTTACGTAATTGGCGTTGAACTATCAGAAATGCGCGGAATTTGCGGTCGCACTGAAGTGCAGCTAATTACTATCACTGCGATACCGCATCATTATCGCCCAAAAGAAAGTGGTCATGAAATTGGTAATACAAACGCAAACAGGGAGAGTCCGTACTGAATAAGGGAGGGCGAAGAGGGAATGAAGATCTCACCTTGTTTGATAACGTAGAGAAATGACACAGGCAATTTGATAGTAGCCATAAAAATGTTCCCGTCCCCTCCCTACAATTGGACTCTCACTTTTGCCAGTAAACTGCTGACGACCATCGTCGTATCACTGTCACTGTTGAACGAACAAACATTCCTCCCCTCACGTTGTCTCGAGCCTGTATCTCCTCCGTAATGAACGTCGAGGATGCAGAAATATTTGTCGCTTCGAGCGAGATTTCTGTAAACATTCATCTCTCATCTCCCATGTTCCTTCCCTGACCGATTCAAACCGAACATCGCGCCAAGAGTGAGAGAGCGAAAGTTGAGATGGTTTCGTGATTTAGTTTGGTTTCGCTGAGTGGTTGGGCTTTAAAGCGGGATCGGGATCGGGATCAGGATGACGGAGAATATAAATGAGAGTGTCAAGTGAAGGGCGAGCAAAATTTGGCTGTAGAACATGTGTACAATGTGTTTCGGATAAGCACGATTACAGGGCAATTTATCTGACACGACAGCAAAGCGCTGAGGCAGATAGAGAGCGACATGGCGATTATGAGAAATACGAGAGAAGTCGAGCGATGCCCAAATGATAAAGCAGTCAGAAAGTAAACACAGGCACGAGGTCATTCTGATTAATTGATTTGTGTTCAACGAGACTTATAACTGCGTTCAACCATTTTCGCTACACAAGGCGCGATAACTCCGACGAGTGATTGCTTTATACCCGACAAAAACCGTGTCGGGTTTGCCGCTCTGTCGTTCTCTTATCGTCACTTCCAATTCTCGTCCTTTGTTTTCAAGTTACGCGATGACGACGTCACCGATCGACCAATCGCACATCACATTTCATTAATCGCTAATTGCTGCACACACGTGACTCCTTCGAAGGGCTCTGCACCACTCGATCGTCATCATCATCAGACTCTATTTACATTCATTAATAGCACGCTAATAGCCGATTTCCGCTCGCCCGACGATCGACCGACCGACCGGAGAAGCAAACAAAAATCTCGACTCGCTAAGGCAAATTGAATACACGCAAGCTCAGTTCACGATGTGTTGAATAAACATTAACGATTAATTACAGCTAATGGAATAACGACGAAGAACTCACACAGAGAATAAATGCAGATGAAGATCAAACGACGGACACCAAGCGAGAAGACGGGTGAAATTCAGAGAGCGCACCTAATTTATTAGCAGTAATTAAGCACCGAGCCAGTATTTAAAAATCCATAACAATCCATCGACCAATGACGTCTAATTGTGATTTTCGAGACAACACAAACGTCTCATCGCCGACAAAATCAACGTAATTATGCGCACGTTCCAGTAAGTGACATTTACACTGACTGATTAGCGCCATTATCGCAAGTAGATCTCCGACATTACGTGCTTGTTAGCACTGCCAACTTAGCAGTCGATCCACGCTCGAAGTGAATTGGTAATTGGAAACTACAGACAATTCTTGCTCAATGAATTGGTAATTTGCCTGTTTGCCAATTTAGAGGTTAAACGACACTGACAATGAATTTTGCATGAAAGACGTGCGTAAACACACAAATCGGGCTCTCGAGTCTCGAGTCTCGAGTATCGAGTCCAGATATAGTTATCTACATTTCCGATTAGCAAGCCAAACAAACTCATTTATTAATGACGACAATCGGTGAAGGTTGCGATTAATTCATCTAATTAGCGCGAGTTCTACGTACGTCCACAAATGTAAATTATTAATCGTTACAGATTGACGAGGAACGAACTGAAACGAATCCAGGTAAAAGCGATCTAACTGCAGTTACCTAGCTACTCACACAACACGCCGGTCACCTATTCGTAAATTGGCATCATCGATAACAATACGTCAACTTCGTGCATGCAATTTGCGAGAATTATTGATCACTTCCTCTGCCTTTTTGCCTGTCTTTCTGTCATGCCTCACTCTTTGTTCGCTGCACAGTTCGTGATGCCAATCTGCATTCACAACGCACAGCTGTACACAATTAATTCCAATTTATTAGCGTTCACGGACTCGAATACCTGCTCTTACCCGTGATTTTCGCAAATCGCGTAAATCTTCGCTCCTGTCTCGCTTACTTCTCGTTTTATTTCGCTGTGACTTTCTCGTTTTACCGGTGAAAAAGGAAAAAAATGCATACATTCCTCACAGGTCACGCAGTGAAATTTCCATCAATAATTGTTCTCATTCAACAATTACGTAGTTGTGCACAGAAAGTGAGTGCGTACACCTGACTCCATCCGAAAGAAAAAAACCTAATCGTCAGCGAAAGAGAGCCAATCGTGAGGAATGGCAGCTCGTCTGGAAGAAGCAGCACCGACACACCGACATTTAACCACGATGGTGATTTATTTATTATCACTTTTCCCGAGGCGCAAAGCAAATACTGTGGCGTGATTCGATCGTGACGACGAGCACGATAACGACCATGGGACGATTTGGTCGCATTGTTAGCGAACTGTAATGATCGTGGTCGTGGTCGGGCATCCTCTGTCTAATGTTATACTTATACTCGCTCAACTAGTCGACTAAATCAAGTCAATTTTATTTTATTACCACCTTCGTCTCTTCTTTCACATGGCTGACGGGTGATCTCTAAATGTCGATTCTGTCAGTGCACCCCCCCAAGTCTCGACATTCTGTGCCATTTCGACGACTGCTCTGAATGACAGTGCAATTGAGTGAATTCAGAGATGAAAATCTAGATTAGACGCCCATTTGGCGTTGCGACATTTAACGTGCTCACAGTGACTTGCGTGGTTATCTTTCTTCAGATTCGTCATCATTTTTTCCCCGAGTCATCATCGTCATTCACCGTAATAGTTGAAAGCGAGCAGCAGCAATCTAGTGATTAAATAACGCTAAGAAAATCTGGTCTGGTCACGTCTAGTTTTCAAAGTGGAGGCACTTCAAAGTTGGACGGATGGCATGGCACACTTGATTAAATTTTCAATCAAAGATAAACGCGCCGATTCCGCCCATCGGGCGACGAGAATGACAGGCATCGCAATGCTGAATCATAATCATAATCGTAATTCTTCATGCTCACAGAACTCCAGACAAACTTCCACTTCAATCGAGTACCATCATTTCGCAAAAGTTCAGCCAATTTTCAACTTAACGCCACTTCAACCTTCATCTGACGTCATTAATTTTGATTCAACAGGTTTCTGTTAACTTAGGTGGCGAACTTTCTGTAATTAGCCGATTTCTGGACAGAAAACTGGCAGCATATTAATTATGAACCACCCGCAAACTGATCGTTGGCGAGAGGCACACTTTTTGTCTGTCTGGTTGGTTTGCAAATAAATTCAGACGAGTCATCACCATCATCATCACACCGCCGACATCGTCACGTCGTCATCGTCATTTAGAATTATCGCTGCCATCATCGCGACAGTGCCGTTCGCAGCCACCTGCTCGCCCTCATCACAATGCTGGAACAACTACGACGGATAGAAATCGTAATTTATATTGATGCAATGAGAAGACCCTCGAATTCGTCGAAAAGTCGAATAATAATGAGCTTGGCTACCAAAAATGATCAATAGGACGACGACTATAACAAGTTAAGCTCTTGGAAGGGTTTCCACGCCCGCCACATTTGGAACGAGAATCATATTGAGTGTCGTCTTGTCGCCAATGAATTTCGTTAGCACGTATACCACACCTTGTCGCACGATTGCCAATATGGCAACTCTTTCAACACTACACAGTTGCAGATATGGATCAGTTGGTGAAGGTCGACAATTTATGTGTAGAACAGATGCGACTGGCAAATCGATCGATCGCTTGAATTTGTTCTTTCCTTATTCTGTCTTGTGTGCCTTTCCTGGGCTTGTCATCACGCCGTCACTGGTTTGATTCAAGTACACGACCTTCACTTCGGCACAGATGCTCGACATGCACAACTCAAACGAGACCCTTTCTTGCACCATTTACACACCCCTCGATTGAACCAAATGCAGAGACTGAGTGGAGACACCCGAAATAATAAATAGCTTAGCTCTCTGTCTGCCTGGGAATTTAGAAATGAAGCGAAACGAATGCGCGACATCCCGATATCGGCCGATGCAATTTCGCGTCGCGTCCGATCTGATTTCAATTACGATTGTTGCATGGCATCACTATGCTGGGTCTCATCTTTCATGTCACGCTTGTTCATCAAATCAGGCACCATTTGATTGGCGTGGCCAATCCCGAATGTCGATCTCGGTCGCAATTGCAATCGCGATCGGAATCGTCTGGTGAATTCTGCTTACGAGCCTGGTTCGTATTTGTTCGCTTTGTACGTTCCAGTCGATCTCTCGATATGATCGTAGTGAAGCCACTTTTCATATCTTCTCTTTTACTTGTGCGGTGATTTCGCCCAAGGACAAGAACAAATTCTGGTGAATAACCGACTGAAGGCCAACCAGATCCATTGCGTCGTTTGTAGTGATATTACGGTACAGACCGCCTCGGTGAGCGCTCGCCAATACGCACTCGGCGCAATACTAGATGCGGCACAATACTAGATGCCAGAAAGAGTAAGAAAATACAGTAGCGAAACAGAACCAGAAAAGTGGCCACCATCTACTGGAAAATGACCTAGGCGTCGATATCGATCTACTGATGCCGAGACGCGCTGCGTGGTTCACGTGGGACGCGTGTGGGAAGCAGATCGCTGCGTGTTATGCAATCATATTTACATGTCATGCAAGTACTCGAGTCTACTCGAGTCATCCTAATTTGACTGCGCGACTAAAATATCGCGCGTCCAATTAATGGCAATCAACGCGCAACGTCAGTCTAATGCATATTCCGTGTCTCTCGCCGGATTCCTCTCCAACCAGTTAGCACCACCAATCTTCGCCTCTTCCAACGAAGTCCTACACATCGCCTTCGCAGGTGCACCATAATCACGATCATATATCACAACTTAACAATCATCCCGCCAATGCGACGCTACTCGATGGCTGATAATGGCGAAAATGAAAAGTGCAGTACTAGTACTGCAGGCATGCAGAGAGAGATAACGACAGCATAAACTTGTGAAATACAAGCGAATACACCTGACGCCGAAACGAACAATATCACTGTGATGGTGCAATTTAAATGATGATAACACAAAACCGGAGCCCACTCGAAGATCATAAATAACTGATTCACTATCCTGGTGCAATTGCAACATTACATAGTAGTGACACACATTTCACATTTCTCCACTTTGTTTCATTTTGTTCCAGATGTCTTTTATCATTCAGGTGGCTGCTGATATGGACGATGCACTGGCATCGTTTCAATCCAAAGCGACTTGCGCAACCTACGAGGAAGCATCGTAGACAGAAACAAAAAACGAGAACGGAATTGCGACAGTAGACGCAGGAGAAAACTGTTGCGAGGCAAATTTAGGAGCGCTTGCACACAAAATCGATCATTGCCCGTGCTTGTTACGAGCGCATCTTCGTCCCGGATTCATCCTCATCCTTATAGAAAGAGAGCGACAGCGGAAAAGATAGAGTAAGAACAGAGGCCAAATTAAATTCAGAAGCGAATCCGATGCACGGCACGACCACGCACAGCGAATAGCCGAAATCGTCATTAATAATTGATAATTAAAACAGCGCAAAAATCGCATCACCTCCCACTTGTTAGCCGCAATGACGACAAACCCTCACTACTGTTCCTTCGCTCGCTCATCTCTCCCAAGTTCTCTCTCCTTCTCTCCTCAGCACCAAACTATTTAATTGAATTTGAAGCCAAGTTATGCTCGATTCTCAAACGCGTCTTTTCTAAGTGGTCTGACAAGTCGAAGGCACATAAAAACGTGGCACGCACCTCGGCACGAAGAGCGAATCTCTAAGAGTCTCTAATAATGATGTCTTTGACATTGCGATGCATGTTGAACGGCGTGACACAACTACTTTTTTTTCGCTGGCCGGCCACGAATTTAACGAGACCTTGACAACTACAATTACGAAACGACATCCAACATTGAATTCACTGATAATGGGTACCTGATCGCTGATTACTGTTGTTATGATTTGTATAACTGGTGTGTTGTGAGTACGCGCACACATCGCAATGATACGATGTGAATCCGCCGACAACAAACTATAGACTTCGACTGTTGCTAAATTTAGACCAGAAATGTGTGACTGCTCGCTCGTTGTGCTGGTGATGGGCGGAAGACCAGGACAGGAGGAAAAGTCAGGATGCGATGAGCAATGAGCGAAACATAGCAACGAGACAAACAGAAGGAGGTGGAAACGAGGCGAGCGATGAGAGATAAAAGGATTTGGAGCAAGAAACTTGGCGACGAACGACTGTCTCAATTTGATTCTTGTCACTGTTGTTGCGTTCATTCGCACACTTCAGCATCCTCATCTTGGACACATTGAACATGTCAGAAATACTTTCAACTTTTGTTATTTTTTCCGCGACACAAGACTGTCGCGTCTGCTTGATTAATATCGCTATGCCGCATTCCAAGACTGCGATCAGCAGGCGACGAGTGTCGAGCTTTCTTCGTTTAATTTTATCAAATGCAGATGCAGAATTATAAACAGAACAGATTGTGACTTACCATTGAACAGCTTAGACTACGGGTTGTCTTCGTTCTAGATACTTAATTACAATTCAACAGGTTAACAGCTAGTGTTTCGATGATTGTTGTTGTTGCGATTCCTGGTGCGACGATGATTTATTCTTCGCCGCCTCACTCAATATCCTAAATTCTTCATCAATTCTCTCTTTAGCACGCACAACCTGAATCGGGATAAATTCAAGAAAAGTTGTCGGTTAATCAATCAGGATTGAAAAACAATCACTGAGTCGTACATTAATAAGGAAGCTTTGTAATCCGAATTAATTCACTCATTAAAATCGAGTGTCTACTTCTTAACGTTACGCAGAATTGGTGGTTGGTAAGCTAACTGAACTTTGAATCTGTTCGGGATTAAACCAGATAGAACTATATATAAAATGGTAGCCGTCAATCCCCAAACGCGAGGGACGACATCGTCATCGATATCACCAACGAGAGGATCACGATTGCGGATCCGGAAGATGGGTGTCGAGAACCCGGACGCGATGCGCCACTGTGTTGAATGCCAGTTGCGTTCGTCATACAGATCGCGTAGTGGAACCACAAAAACTTTCTCTACTTCCGCTTCGTTGACAGCAAACCAATCCGATACTTCGTATTTTTTCCTGGTTCCGATCATCGTCGGTAACGTATCGAACTTGATGTGACCAAGAACCGGCACAACTAAAGAATTTCTCAACGCCGGAACGGGATGCAAAGCACCAAAAGGGCGAATCATACTTGACTCGATTCCCAATTCTTCGCACGCCTCACGTATGGCGGTGGCGACAGCATTACCATCGTCTTGAGCATCGTGAACACCACCAGGAAAACTGATCTCGCCGCGGTGCAGAATGAGCGATGACGAACGCAATGTCAACAAAACGGATGCATGACCATCACGATTGTGACAAAACGGCACTAAAACAGCGGACGGTTTCTTGTCCACCGCTGGGATCCGATTCAACGACTGTTTTCGTATTTCGAGCGACTTGGACAAGTCGACACTCTTCAATCTTTCGATGGTGTCAACGAGATTTGCTTCACTTATTGCGTCATCGAAATCGTGATTATCGGTTTGCGTGCAATAAAATCTTGATGCTTGACAACCGAACAAGCTCGTGGTCGGTGGTCGACCAAGTGACACGAACTGAATCGAAACGAATTCTGATTACGAACCCGTTGATTAAAAAATAGCACTTTGTTACTGCGTAATGTAGTCAAGCGAAGACCATAAATGAAGGGGCACCATTTACCTTGGACTGTATATAAAACGAACCACCCCTGGACTTGTCATTGACACTGAAAAGGTGCTCGTAACTCTTCTCAACCTCTTTCGGGTCGAGTTTGTCTGTGATATTCAGAATCTTGACCGCTTCTTGCAACGACATGTTCATCTTGATGCTCGTCTCTGCGCTCTTCGATCCGCCCTGCGACCGTTTCGACGCTTCTTGAGATGCTGCTAGGATCGAACGTCAACTGAATTATATCAGTGATAAACGATTAATTAGTGATCAAATTCGTTACCGGCAATTTCTTGACGCAGTGCTCGGGTGAACGCGCGATAGACGATTTGACTGCCTAATACGACGATCTGCGCCAAATATTTGGCCTGTAAAGAGATGCCCGATTCGTCATTAGCGTTGGTGGTGCGATGATCTGCTTACCATTTGAGAGAATTGAGGAGAAAATTGAAAGATCAACGTTGGCCTCTACGTCTGGTCCAGCACGTGAGTTCGACATTGCTCGAGCTCTTGGTACCCGTCACGCCGTCTAGAAGATTTTTACACACTCCAATAATGTGACGCGCGGTATTTAAAAATGCTTTATTTCAAAACTTCCTTTGCTAAAGTATTCAATTTCGCTGTTTACCACTCGTTTTGCTAAGCTAATAAATCTTCCAATTACACTCCTATTGACAATAATGTCGACAAGTAAGATAATGGCAGAGAGAACCAGGCCGAAACCAAGTAACTGAAACGCTGTGGCGAAATCGCTGACCGACAACTGGTCCTTGATGGTCATACTCTCTGAAGTTACCGCGAGACCTTTCTTAACCAGCTCGCTAAATATCTTCATCGAGGGCATTTCACGCGTATTGATCGCAATTTTAGAGAATATTCGTCTTTTTATGTCGTCTTTTTTCCTCTCGAGCCTCTGATTCTTCGTGTAAATGCCAACTTCGATTGTCCTCTGAAAACTGAAAATTGTCGTCAATCAAACACAAAATGCTAGCTTTTTGTCGCCTAAAGATGTCTTACAGATCCTTGAGCTCTCTTGAAAAAGTGTAATTCTTCCGTATTTCTATTGACGAATATTGATAGCGATTTACGTGCTCACGAGCGATTATACCGTAATCGTGATCCTTGTATTGATTGCCGCTTGTCAGGGGAAAAATTTGCTGGTTTTGAGAGCGTCGATTGAGGAAGTCTGCGGAGATTAGAGTCACACAAGAATCATCATAATCCTGCTTTATTGCTGACGAGTGTATTCAATAATAACAGTAATAATTAACATATTTACCAGTCGATGCACGTGGTGATCGTTTGGCAATTGGCTGCTCTTTGACGTGTGGCCTGCCCGTTAGTTGAGCAAAGTAGTTGATGAGCTCGACATTTATTGAAGGTTGATGGAGAAACGAATGGAGAAGGTGGGCAAAAATGTAGGAAATCGCCGCCAATCGCACCAACCACCATGGAGTGCGGAGAAATTTCAAAAGCACAGAACTCGACTGGATTAAAGCTGAATCACAATTCGTCATGAATAACAACATTATTCTCTGATTGCGCAATAAATCAATCACATTTCTTACCATTTTCGACGTCACACAACGAACATGCAACGTCAGACGTGATCTTAATGGCAGTTTGTAGACTTACTGGCATGTCACTGGTGAGGTACTTATAAAAGTTGACATGCAAACAGATAAAAATAGCGATGCCAAAAACACTGAACCATAACTGCAGAATGAATGAAACCAGACGATGTTCATTAACAATCCCAATTCGAAACCGATCAAATTCTTACTTTGGAAGAAAGCGTCTCAAGTATTTCGTGTACCGGGTCGCATGGCTGATTCCACGCGCGATAAATGTCGACATCGTAGACTGTGTTCAGCACTGTGAAGTCCGAATATTGCACCACATTATCGTCATCGTTGGACAGAATGCCATCGAGATTCACATCCGCAGCCTGCGGGCCGGAAACGTAATTAATTAGCCAAATTTATTGATCACTAATTTGACTGCGTTAAGACCCCAATTTCAATGAGCTGCGATCCAGGCACTGGTGTGATGACGTGCGTGATGTTCACGTAGAGTTTCTGCCTGACGAAATTCATCAGTTCCAGTCGATAATTGCACAAGTATTCATCGTCTGATGCAACCCGTAAACTTTGATTTTGAACCAGAATTGACGGGCCGAAGTTAGTGCGATAGCGATGCTCACATTTCCTACAGACACGTAACGCAGAAACTGATCAGAGGAAGAATATTTACATAACTGTCAAGCAACTTTACCAGAAGTCTACATGCATATCTCGCATTTGATTTGTCACGAACATTTGTAAATTTATTAAGAACACCAAACGCAATATTCACCCGAACAACACTATGCGCCATTCATTCTGTCATGAACCGAATTGGAAACTTGTCGATGAATATTTTCGGGGTTTGTGCAGCACAGGAGAGGTCGTAATTATCAAAATGCACCGCTTCAACTGTTTGTTGCCATCGACGATGGCCCCACACATAACACAGAGTGTGTGACCCTAATTGTGTCAGCTTCGTATTGATTGACACGATTCGCCAGCCGGGCTCTGCAAACGACAATTCCGGATTCGACATGTGAAACGTATGATGCATGAATTCGCTGAATGAAAATGCGACATGTGTAAGGAGATTCTGTCAATCAATTGTTCAATAATGACCACCGAGTCGGGGTATTGATAGCATCCAAGAAACTGGGGCAACAGGTCAAGAAAAATCGATGTATGAATGTGGTATCTAGTTATATGACGAATTGCTTAAGTTCTTTGTTGTCGTTGTTGTTGTTGTAGTTTGTTATTGTTGCCTGTTGTCTGAATATGATAGAATGAGTTTAAAAGTTGAAAGTCCCGATTCGAAACATATTGATGGATGATTGAAATTCGGCAAGGCGAATTGAGCTAAAATCGAGTCGATTCAATTGACCCGATCATCATATACATAGCGTGTTTGGACAAAAAAGTCTGCGGGAATCCATTAGAATGCCAATCGCTCAGCGGGGTCGAATTATGTTTTAAGCCTGATTTTCACAAATTAGTGGAATCACTGAAGAAATAGCTTGAATCGATCATAGCCAGCGATAGGATTAGTGCAAACGGTGTCTTTGATCAGCGCTAATGATGATTTCACGAGTCTTAACCGCTGCATGATAAATGATTATTCTACGTGTCAACCAAACCAATTCGATTAGCACCGCTCATTGTCATAATGGCCACATGACAGGTTGCATTTTGACCTCATTTTCGGCACGTATTTCACACATCAATCATCATAGTTTGCACGGCAATCGCAACGATTTACTTTCCGAAACCGCAAGCAATATGCAAACGTGATTGATGATGTGGCACAGAAATGTGTTGAACAGAAATCGTTTGCCGATTTTAGAACGAATGCAAAGCGGAAACGAAAACGGAAGAGAAGAACACCCATTATGTGACTGACTATCAGTTGAGAAAAGATTTCCATGTATGTGCCATTGTCGGCTGTTAGTTAGTTTGGTCGTCAATCGAAAGCAACATATCAAACGGAAATTCCGGTCGAAATGACAGCTCGTTGCTTAGTAGGTTCTCACTCTAGTTTTTCACTTCTACTCTTCCTATTTCTGAAATTGTATTTCATATTAGCGCTGCCGTGCCATAATGATGCAAATGTAAATGACTGTCGAAGAGGCTGAACTTCTCCTTGACGACGGGCAAACAAAAAACCAAAATAGTGAATTGAACTCAGCACCGAGACATCAATATTGAATGTTTCTACACACCGTCGAAGAGTCGATGTCGACAAATGGCTTTGATGGGTCAATTTCCGGGCGTATTCCATTATGTCTGCTGACGTAGGCGATGATGGTATTTTGGCAAACATGAGCTGCTTCTGTGTAACGACGACAACAATTTAGATAGTTAAGTGCAACAGACAAAGAATGTTGCAGCAACAGAAGAGTACAGAAACTGTGACTCTCACCCGGAATCAACTACAGGCTTTGCTCGAACTCCTCACGAAAATCGGTGGTAAGTTAGATGCGCATTCAGAAATCAGAAAGTTTTCATTTGTTCCTGATTATTTCCTGAACAGGTCTTGGCTTTCACGATGCTGGTTCTTCCACCGATGCCTGGTCAGAGCAAACCGTCACCAGATTCGGCCGGCAGCCACCTATTGCTGTTGGGTTCCCGCAACCGCTATCATTACCGTGTGATTCAGTGACAAAACGGAATTATCCACCGAGTCCATTGCTAGAACAGAAACGTCTTCAATGGGAAACAGAAAGAAGCGAAAATGCCGAGCGTATGAAATGGATTCCGTTCAATGGTCGCGAAGCTTATAACTTCCCACAGAGCAAAAGTCCAGTGTCCACAGTGATACCGAGCCCGCCATCAACAGCGTCATCCACTTCAATCAGTGATTGTCCATCGCTTCCGAGAAGTGAAGAACTCATGTCAAGATCATCGACAGCGCAGAAGAGAAATTTCCACAGGTACGCAAATACCGACCCGGCATTGGCCGAAGAGAAGCGGCAAAAAGCGCTCGAATATCAACGAGTGTTGGCTGCTCAGAAGGAGGAAAAGGAAAGAAGAGAGCGCGAGGAACGAGAAAGACTGCGACGAGAAGAAGAAATCATCGAACGCAAATGTCGCGAACAGCAATTCAAGATTCAGGCCGAATATGAAGAGGAGAGAAGGAAGCAGAAAGAGAAACAAGAAATAGCTGAGCGGAAACGAATTGCCGTGATTGCCGCTATTGAGAGGACACCAGTACTGAAGAAACGAATTATTCCGCAATCAGTCCAAGATGCGAACGGCAATAATCGCGAAACGCAGTCCTTGATTAACTTCCCTGCACCACAACCTGCAATCGTCGCCATTTCACCACAAAGAGCAACTTCAGAAATATGTGTCCAGACCGAAGAGAAAGGAGATCAGACGTCGAATATCAGGGAGAATAAACGAGAAGCGTCAACACAGACTGACTACAACTTATTGTTTCGCTGGTTGTATGACATGAAAGAAGAACTGCCACAGAAATGTTTGAAATCGCGAAGAAACATTGACGATACGTGTCCGAGCAATTCGTCAACGTGTTCAACGCCGTCTCCGACTCTCTATCGATACACCGCTAAAGTTTCACCACAGATCAGGAGTTTCAGACCGGAATCAAACAGTCAGCGGCCACGATGGGGAGTCAACCAATCGAGGAAAGGATATGTAAAGAACAGCGACAAGGACCCGAACAGAAAACTGAGAGAACTTCGGAGGAAATACTTGGAGGAAGAGAGTCGTTTGAAACTACCGAGACAATCTCGCAAAACTCTTGCACACCCCGATCATTTGCGTAATGAAAAGATAGACATCAAGTCAATACCCGAACAATTTACATTGACGACAAATCACGAAGATTCTCGATTGTCAGCGGAACTACTGTCACCTTACCAACATCGGCGATCTTCGACACCAAATCTACACCTCCTGAGCGATAGCAATGATGAGAGGAGCCAGAAAAACTGTTCTTTAACGCCAAGTCCTGAACAAAGACGGCCTGTGTCCCCTCCCGTTCCAGCTGTTCAAAGACGATTATCGCTTCGATACGATCACGATAGCGAATTGATGTATGCCAGTTCCACTCACTTGCCGGCAATTAATCACGTCATGTCGTCGCTGATGCCGCACTCGCGGAGAAAGTGGCAGAGTCAGGACACATTTGACCCACAACATCTTCTCCACGCGACCGTCCCTAATAGCAGTGAAATCAGCACAAAATTCGCAATTAGCGTCAATGACTAGAACACCAAGAGCGTCACTCACCAAACTGTTAATGGAAATGATGTTGGCTTCTGATCGGTATATTCACTCTGGTAACTCTTCAGCCTTATGGCTTTTCACAGTTGACAGTTGACTTTATTTCCGAGACCCAACCTGCATAGATCGAGCTAATAGAAAATCAGAAGTTCCGATTCAGAACTCTGAATGACGCAATCCGACAAGACAGAAAGGTCCGAATTTCGGTTTCATATAAATATAATCTTTTTATTACTATTTACGTATTCACACTGATCGTGTCATTTCCCGCATTCGCTTCGTTCTTTTACCATGAATGCATTTTCCTAATCAAATCGGTTCGTTAAAAAAAATCATTCTAGATTTTGTTTCTTTCCTGCAACGACTTAGATTAAAATTCACGCCACTAATTGAGGCATTCCTTACGGTTACCATAAGAACGAAATTAATAATAATAATTTACTCGATTTGGTAGCAACCAGCATATTGGGGATGATCATCGGCCAAAAAATAAGTAATTGATCATCATGAACGGAACAAAACTTGTTGGCGTTTGGTATTTAATTAGTACAGTAGAATCTGCATAAATCCAACACACACATCAGAATCGAATCACCACAGATAAGTTCGCTGAAAGAGACCTGTGAACTTTGTTTGTGCGTGTGTTCAACCTAGACATACTCTACGGCAGTTTCGTTAATATAACAGTTAGCGTATCACTGGATTTGTAATTCATCGAATGAGAACTGACAAACCTTCATCAAACAATCAAATCATTCAATCAATCAATTGGCAATCGAACCGACAATACTCGAAATGCCACTCGCGTACATTACTCTTGCATCATCAGAGGTTGCCTGGATCGAGATTCAGAAATTTAAAAAAAAATCAGAACATTTCATCAACAGAAAATCAAATCATTTCAATTCGTTCAAAACGCGAGTAGTAGGAATCGAATTTGTTAACTCTAGCAAAACGATAAATTAATCGGCGATATAGATGAAGATAATTCATTTCGATTCGATTGGAGCACTTAAGTTAACGGTGAACTCATTTTCAGGCATTTTCAATTCACTTCAAATTTAGTTTAATTCATCAATTCAACTACTAATTCGCTGTTTGCCCGATTCACGTTGGTGCCGTCTTGGGAGGCTCTGGCACGAAAGCAGCTCGCATTGCAGAGTAGGTCGTGTCCCACCGGCGGTTCACCAACCTGGAAGGCGCGTGTCGCGACTGACTCGATGACTCTGAACTCGAACTTTCCGTCGCACTACTGCTGCTGCTGCTAATGTGGGCCACTCTACAATCATCACTCATGTTCACAAGGCTGCCATCGTTCCTCATGTTGAACATACACAAGGCTGCTGGTCGCGGATGATAAGGTAGATAACCATTTGCAGCAATCAACTTTGGAGCAGGAGGCGACGTCGACTTGAATACGTCGCCATTGGAAGCTGTCGCTGCGGCGGTCAGGATGATGGGAATTGAACATGTGGTTGTCGCGGTGCCCGGACACACAGTGGTCATGCTCGTTGTCGATGTGACCGTCGCTGAAGTAGATGATAATACAAGCAACGTGGCCGGTTGTCGTGGTGGTGGTATTGACAACACTGTCGTAGTTGAACAGCGAGGTAACGAATTCGATAAATTATTACTAAGCTTAGTTGAGTTGATTGTCGGTGTTGTGCAAAAACTCGGCGACTTCGTGCTCGTCAGTGCCGACATGACTGTTGCTGACCTCGACTGTTGCTGATGCTCTTGCGACGACTGCAAAGACTCCTGCTCCTGTTGATGTTGCTGCTCCTTCTGCTCCTGTTGGACTTCCTGGTTCTGTTTCACGAGCTCCATCTGCTTCATCTGTTCCTGGTGCTGCCTTTTGTCGCGCCTCTGCTGTTCGAGTAGTTCCTTCTTGGTAAACTTCGGTTCGAGACCCATCGCTACCCTCTCAGCGTTTTTGGCCTCGCGTTGCGTAGCCAGGAGTAGATCGAACGCCATGCATCGTCCGGTCACGTTGCGTCTCTGGGTGAGTGTATGCGTTTTGCATGTGAGACTGCGGGTGCAAGGCTTTTCCATGCCCTCCAATTGCACACCGCAGTGTACGTTCGGCTCGTACTCGCGGTCTTTACAAGGCAATTGTTTTCGTGAAGAAGGCAATGACTTGGATTTCTTGTTTGTTGTGCTCGACGATGTCGATGATGCAAATGCTAATGGTGCTGATGGCGATGAAGACAATGGAAGCTGATGAGACTGAGATAATTTCTTGTTGCTCTGAGGATGCCTCAATTGAGTATGTTCAAAGTTCGTTTGGTTCACTGCACCGGATAACAGAGAGGAGGACTTGGCACTGTCGCCCGTCGTCGCTGTGGCCGAACCGTGACCAGGA